>PVIR01001443.1:0-123695 GCA_004026965.1 Petromus typicus | reverse complement strand
AAAAAAATATTTAAATGGAAAGGGAAACAAAGGGAGATGGGGGAGAGAAAGGAAGGAAGAAAAAGGAAATAACTGAGAAAAAGATAAAATGGAAACACTCATACTTATTTAAGGGAAAGAGAAGTAGAAGAAAGGAAAAGGGAGTAGAAAAAAATTAAAATAAAACTATGTCATATACAAGTACAAATTCCTCATGATGAATGTAATCATTATGTATATCTAAAATGTACCAATAAACATAGTCAGTGATTATACAAACCTCTACTTCCTGAAGATCTATGATTTTAGTTATATGCCCTCTTTGGTCTGTGAATGAGTGAGAATGAAGGGACAGATACCAACATGCTGTGAATGATAAAATAGTAGGTAGCACAAAGGTTCACAGCCCCAGCCTTTCACTGCGCACCCACTGTGCCATCCTGCACAAACCTGAATGCGACACGTACATCCTGTCTCTTACACACACCACCCCAGTAAAGCATCCACCACTGTCCTCATTTCACTGGTGGGGAAACCAGGGTTCAGAGACCTCTTTCCTTCAGGTTGCTTCTTCTGATTCATCACCACAGTGTCTTGCAAATGAGGCTTTTTTGGCAGTGGGGACTGAACTCCCAGGTGTTCAACCACTGAGCTACATTCTTACCCCTTTTTATTCTTTTAGTTTTGAGACAAGGGTCTGCTAAGTTGCCAGGCAAGACTTGACCTGGAGTGCCACGGTTACAGGTATGTGCCAAATTCAGTGTCTTTGTTTTCAATACTAATGTGAAAATTTTCTTTGCATTTTATTGTGGGAAGTCCATTTGAGAATTGAGTTGATCCCTAGTTGGACTAGGCTTAGCTCTGACAATATTGTCTTACTCTAAGTGACACTGTTCTTGAGGTCTTCAGATCATCCAGCTAGCACTCCTCAAGTCTGAAAGCTCATGTAAGGACCTGCTGCTGGTGACTCTGTTTCCAATGACAACTTACCAATGGCACCTGTGTTTCAGATTGTTTATTTTTCAGGCACTCCCTACAGGATGTTAATATCTGGCTGATCTTCACCCTGAGGAGGCTGCTGGCCTGTGGGGTGTAAAGATGGAGCCTCTTAGGTAGCCAGCTCGGGGCCTCGCATCACAACAGTGACAGCAGTGGCCAGGGAGGAATATGCCATATCAGCTCAGCACAAATGTTCCGACATGTGTCTCATCAGCCTCAAGGGAATATTCCATGACTAGGGATGTCATGAGGAACCACATCACTGAGGAAACCCAGGAAAAACAGCTCAGGTGCAACAAGGGGCATCCAGGAGGAGGGGTTCCAGCAGCAGTATGGCTCTGGGATAGTCCCTGACTCTGAGCTATATTTTCTTAACCCGTCGAATGGCATGCCTCCTGTCATGCCCACTCCCAGCATTGCCCAGTAGGTGAGAGTGACTAATGGTGAAGCCTTCAGCACTCAAGAACGTGCTATGCCAGACTCAAAGGTAAGGGCACTGTTCCCTGGGCCCTCTTGACCATGCTCCATGCCTGTAGAGAAGAGTGACTGATGGAGACCTGTCTGGGGTGATGACCACACCTGGAGATGGATGTGCTGGGCAGCATCCCTCCGGCTTCCCTTGGCCCTTGCCTGAGTCTCTTGTGCTGTTAAGAGTAGCTGAGAGGTCCCTGAACCTGGAAGCCGGCTACAAAGACATGCACAGAGGCCTGCGCTTCTCAGTGTGAACTTAGGGAGCCACTACTGCCTGTGCTAGAGAAACTATAGAGTTGTGGGTTGACTCTGAAGCCAGGGGCTAGGCTTCATTGCCCATGGTGCCACTTGTCCACTGTGAAGTCTTGATCTCAGGTCACTTCTCCTGCCAGAACCTCAGCTTCCTGGCTTAGAAGGAGGAAAATGTTGTTTCTTTCACCAAATTGTCATTTTCATGAAATAGGCAACAAAGTCATGATATCCCAGCTCAGTAGAAGCATGAGGGTTCACCTTTTGTCTAGAGACCCATGGGCTGAATGGCACAGGCTACGCCAGGAGGGCCACTGACTGAGAGTGGCGGAGCACTGTGCAGGTGTGATTGTTTGGGTAGAAGACAACCTCAGAGCCAAGACAACTGTATTAGAAGTTAAATACACAGACTGAGAAATAGGAGAAGAGGCAGCAAAAGACACTAAGTGAAGAGCTCAAGTCAGCAGCAGAAGATGTGGCAGGTGCAGAAGAAAACAGAGCCAGGGCTCTGACCTCACGCTTTCACTGAAAGACAGGCACATCCAGTGTGGAGAGGGGTGGCATGGTGGCCTGAACAAATTCCACACGCCTACTCCAAGTCTGCTCAGGCCTTCCTGGGAGTCTAGCAATCTGATCCAGCTCCCTGGGCACAAGAGGTGGACCTACCCTCCAGCCACTACTGCTCTCTAGAGCCAGCTTGCACCATGCTGAGAGCAGTTTCAGCAACATCATAGCTGCTCCAAAGCCCCGCTGGCTACAGTCCCCAGGGTGGACAAGACAGTGAGATTAAAACACTTAGAGATGTAATTATATTGTGACAGAAAAGTTCCATTCATGGAGCCTGGGAAGCACCTTGGCAGGAAAAAGCCAAGTCAGAACCATCCAATCTTTGGACATGACATGGTGTGTGAGTCATAACTGTGCACAAAGAAGGGGAGTGAGGAGAAGGAACCAGATCTCCTTTGGGTCCTTCCATTTTTGTGTGTCACAAAGGGCAGTGGCTCCAGCCCCAGCTCCTGTACACGTGCCTGCCTGGCTGTGGGCACACTTGTGTTGCCATCTGTCTGTCTTTAAGAATCTGTAGGTGAGGTACAATGAGACAAAGAGTCCAAGGCTGGTGACAGAAGTTCAGCAAGGTCTTGGCCAGAGCTGAAGTGCCAGCATTTTTCTGAATTCTGAACAAAGGTGGAGACAGTGCAGCCCGGTTTCCCACCAGGAGTCTTGAACAAGTACTCCTTGTACTTGGTCATCCGGGCCTTGTCGTTTGTTTACTTTTCCTTTATTTCACCGCTAATGACTATGCACCACATGTGAGGTGCTCAGTGCAGGGAGTTCATATGAGAGCAAACAAGACACACACTCAGCTGGTGGGTGTCACAGAGCCTAGAAAGCAAGGCACAGTGGAAGCCAGCAGTTCCCTGGGGGTTTTCTGGAAGGCTGGACAGGGAGCACAGGGCATCGGTGCAGCTGGCACTGGAAGACAGGTAGTTAGGAGTAGATGGTGGAGAGAAGGCCAGGAAATAAGGTTAACGTGAAGATTGGAGGGAGGAGAGCCTGAGTCCGGCAGGCAGGGACCAGGGCAAAGTGGGGCGAGGCAGCCTCTCTGTTCTCATCACCACAAGGGCGCCATCTGCCCCTAAGAGTGTTCTACAAAGTTGTGATTTCTGCTGGGTGGAGGAGGGGGCCTAAAGTCTAGGAAGTCCAAAGGAACAGAAACATGAGAAGGTGTAGAATCTGATGTACAGATTGTAAAGTAATCCTCAGCTCTATCTGCCCTACAGCAGTGTAAACATCCCCATGTTTTTAATCAAGATAGAAAATAAGAATCAAAGGAAAACTATTAGTGCTGTCTCCTGGGAAGATATGTCTTTGTACCTGGGACTCTGCCTCACTCCTGAGCATTAGGACAGAGACACGGTCAGCCTGGGAAGGAGCTTCTGCTGCATTGGACTTCTGTCCTCATCACCGCTTAGTGCGGGGCTCTGCCCAAGCCCTAAGGTTTCCAGTGTGAATAGTGAACTGAAGGATGGAGGAGTGAATGTTCTTACTAGGCTTACATGTGAGGGACTACAGGAACATGCAAGACAAGACCATGGGGAAACAAGGGAAACCTTCATAGATCTGGGCTTGAAAGGGTGGAACAGAATTAGAGAAGGGTAGTGCATGCAAAAGTCACAATGAATGAATGAAGGTACATGCTAGAGGTGATCAGTAGTAATAGCTCAGGATCCACTGAAGAGAAACATGGATATGTTTTCCATCCATTCTTCAAAAAGAAGATATTTGGAGAGTCTTAAACAAAAAGATGCATCATGGTATATGATTTTATTTTCTAGTCAAAGGAGACCATAAAAGGATTCATATTCTTATCTGTTTGGATGGAGTTAAGTGACATGATATGTTTTTACCATTTAAATATTTTTTCATTTCCTATTGTTTTAAATGGGAATCCATGTTATAATACTTATTGAATATGCCAGATGGTTTATGCCTTTCATCTTCTTAAACCTGAGTGTTCTGCATTGTTATTACCTCCATTTTTCAGAGTAAGATGTACAGGCTGGAGGATTTGAGGTCCCTTAACCCTTGTCTTAAAGTATATAGGTGGCAGAATCAGCTTTTGAACTAGGTTCCCCCTGAACTCACCCTCCTTGCTGGCAGGGTGCTATGGGCTAGGCCTGTGAGAGAGGGGGCATCGCTCCTGCCTGGAAAGAGGTAAAGAGGTGGCTGGTAACACAGGCAGGACTCCCTTCTTCCTCTCACCAGCTTGGCTGTCTCCAGGCACTTTACCTTGGTCTGCAGAGACAGGGCATCTGGAGAAACTGGTTCCACATGAAGACTCAGCAGCAGAGAATCTAGCCAGATCCAGGCTATGCAGAGAGCTTCCCTTTGTCAGCCATGCCTTTGGAGACAACGTGTGGCTGGCACTCTGTGGCATTGGCCAGAGATCACAGGACTGTGGGCTCAGGAAGTTGAAAGGGACCTTAAAGTTCACCTGATCCTCCAGATGGAAGTGCCCGCCCTACGAAGCCCACTTCCTGCCAGGATCTGAGACTCCTGCCTCGGTGCCACCTGCCCTCTGACCACATGGTGCCATGGCCTCCAACGCTCCATCTGTGCTGTGGGACGGTAGGAGGGCCAGCCCTGGCTTTGGAAAGCCTGGCGTCTGGGGCCTGACCCATCTCACTGCTCACTCACTACTCACTACAGACTTGGAACACCCGTCACCCCTTGGATTCTGCTTCCAGTGTCGCTGTCAGAGTTTGCACTGCATGGTGGAGGGAAGACTGGAAAAGCCATCGAGGACAAGAGGCAGTGCACACTGTGTGAGGGAAGGAGAAGGAGGAGGATGCAGAAGATAGTAGCATATAGCACAGCTCAGCAAACTCTTGGGAAAGGATGCATGGTGGCTGCTTCCGGTCTGCCCATAAAGAGGTCTCAGGTGCCACCCAGAGTGAGTATGATTGTATGCTTGCTCTGAGCGGCCCTTGAACTCGGATTTCATTTGATGTTCATGTGCCACAAAATATTCTCTCTCGATGTCTCTCTTAGCCAATGGACCATGCGAAATAAGGAGGGGAGGTGCAATGTGGTTGCCCCTAACCTGTGGGTGAGTTTATTTCTGCAGGACGGAATCACTCCAGGCTGCAGAGAGACACTGCAGGCTGTCCTGGGAGGATCTTCCTGCTGCCCTTTCTCACGGGCTGGTCATTTTTCCATGACCCTGTGCAGAGCATCATTGCTGTACACGCTGGCTCCCAGCCAAAGTCTCAGAGCTTATCCCCAGCCTAGTCGGTTATAACTGCAGATTGGTTCCAAGGTCACTTTTGTAAATTTCTTCATTTCATTCTAACACAAAGGAATGATATACTCTTCCTATGTACCTTAGGAACCTAGGTTTTGTTTTCATTGTATTCCAAGGAAACTAAAAAGTGAATGAGGATTTTTAAAAAGTGTACATGAGGTCAGTTTACACAAAACATGCAGCTCCTCCTTCCTTGGGCCCCACAGAGCTGTGCTTTGGACTGATTTGCTATACATACAAAGTTCTGGGCATACTCAAGCCTCAGTTTCCTTTTCTATACATGAGGAATCATGCTGTGTTTCAACCCTACCAACTTATTGGGTTTTGGAAAAGACAGTCGTGTGAAGGACTTGGGCACACACTGCCTGGCATGTTGCAGAGGCTCAATAAGGACTAGTTATTCTCTGAGACAGAAATGACTATTCACATTTCCTGTGAGAAGTGGAGGCTCCAGGAGGCTAGAAATGTGTCTCATAATGGCTGGAAAATCCCAGGCCCTGCTCCAGAGTGGACTGCAGAATCTAGGTCATGGGGTGTCTGACTATGGCTACTCCATGTGAGATCCCCTAGGGCCATGCTCCCTAACCAGGTGCTCTTGCTGCATGGCTTCTCTGAGAACTTGAGAATGGCTAGAGCTGATTATCGGTAGAGCCTCCTCACACTCAGAACTGAGTAACTCAGCCCCTTCCTCTAGCTAAAACTGACCGAGAAGTGGGCCCATCTCCTCTTCCGTACACAAGCCCCAGATGAAACCAAGCTCTAAAACCTGCAGACCATGTTTGCTCAGCTAATATCGAGACAGTCTATCCTGGTGTCTGTCAAGCAATAGAGCAATCGTGAAGTGAGTTATGGAAAACACCTCAATATGAGCCCCTCCCCAAATGCTGAAGGGAAAGTGGACTAAGGAGATGGGGACAATCAGGGTCCTTAGGCAGCAGCTCAGTCCTAACTCTCAACCACCATGGCTTTGGGCTTGTGGAGGAGAATTCCAGAGAGAGATGTCAGTCACCAGAGAAATCAGGTCAAAGTCCTGGGAAGCCCCAGGGTCTCTCTATCCGGTCCAGTGCTCCTGGAGAGTCTGTGAAGGCTGAGATAGAGGAGAATCTGAGTAAGGGTCCAGCCTTTAGCACCAAGCCTGCTGCTGCCTTTCTTTCCCACTTTTTTCTTGAATAGGAAAAATGCTGACCTCGTGGCCCAGCTCACTGGCGGCTTGGGAATTACATCTCCTATTATAAAACTGTCAGCGAACAAATTGATCTTCAGAGGTGTGATTTAGGCTCTCATTTGTCCTGGCCTCATCTATTTCTTGAGAGGCAACAAGTTTAGAGTCAGAAAAACCTGACCGTGAATCCTGGCTCTGTCACTTTCTTTTTGTCTAGTGATATAAGTTTCTTTAACAGAGCATCACTTTTCTCTGTTATAAATTGAGAATATTTATGACATACCTAACAGGGTTACTAATGTAATACTAATCATCATCATCATCATCATAAAAATAAGCTTTTTGAGTATATGCTATGAATTAGGTGCCATTACAGCTGATTTTCCATACATATATTAACTCCTATCTTGGTATTATTCCCATTCTACAGATAAGGAAATTGAAGGTAAACATTTTGCTTAAGATTGCATATCAGGAAAGAGGTAGGATGGAGTTGGATCCAGGCCTCCGTGGGTCTGAAGTCTAGGCGGACCTGAAAGCTGTTCTGTGTCATTAGCTTCTTCATGTGACATGGCCACTCCCTCATCTCAGGGCAGGGGACTACTGGGTAGGTAGGTGCGCTCAGCCTGTCGACACTGTCATGCTGCACACATGTGAAAAGGGCACTTTCTGCAAATATATGTTGTGCTGTAAAATATTTCTAAAAGAGAGACACAAGAATCGCAGTGTCTTCCAGCATCTTCATCTGGGAGAGACAGACGGAGACAGAGCGAAAAGGTGGGAGGAAGAGAGCAAACAATGAGTGAGGAGTGAGCCAGGATGTGAGCACTACGGCTGCCTCCGTGCTGGTCTTCCTCACCGAAGCAACCTCGGAGTCCATCCGATCAGAAGGCATAGGAGAGACTAGAGAAGAGCTGTGTCCTTTGCAGCCTGTGGTGATGGTACGAGGCTATGATGCCTGCAACTGCAGCAGCCCCAGCTCCAGTGTGCTGTGCTGTGTGATCTTGAGCAAGGAACCTCAGTGAGCCTCAGTTTCCCTGTCCATGCAATGGAAATAACAATAGGACACACTCCCCTTGCTCTTAAGACAAAAGGAGCTAATAGAGGGGATCATGCTGCCTATTCACAATATACACTAAAAAAAATACGAGACCCAGAGTTTGTTTGTTTATTTTGTGTTCCCTTACCAGGGACTGAACTCACAACCTTATGCTTGCAAGGCAAGTGGTGGTGCTACTGAGCTAAATCCCCAGCCCTGAGTTTTTGATGATGCTACTGAGTCATTTAATCAACTAGTCTGAAAATTACCTGTATCTTCAAACCTTTGGTCACTGGAGATAACATACTTCTTGTAAGCTATGATAATTTGGGTTTTTTACTACTGATAAAATTATATTGTATATTCTAAGGAAATAAAGTGAAATTCAAACAAAGTTGGGTTAATAATGAGAAAAATTTTAATCATCTAAGAATAAGGATAGAATTAAATTATAGTACATCTATAGAGGAGATTATCATCTAGCTATAAAAATGTCAGAAAATTATTTTATGACATAGAATAATACTTTTAGTGTAATATTGATATCAGAAATAGAAAAAAGCATAAGTATAAAAAGATGGAAGAAAATACCCCAGATATTAAAAGTAGGGTAGATATATTTTAACCAGATGTTTCAATGTCTTTATATTTAAAATGACTGCTATGTACTATTTTTATTATAATAAATAGGTTTCTAAGCTATATTTACTACCTCTACAAATATTGGAAGCAAAACTACAAATTTGCGTAAGCTCAATTATATAAAATACACCCAAAATTGAAATAGATTGTTCATGGTATTAATTGATATTTAGGAAGCTAAGCCAGAAGTACTAGGAGTTTGAGGACAGCCTGAGCAACTTACCATGATCTCGCTTAAAACAAAAACAAAACAAAACAAAACGCAAACAAAGAGAAAGTTGTGTTAAAAGTAATTGCCACTGATTTGTGAAATTATAGATGATACATTTTCCATCTTTATACACATGTATATAACACACACATGTTATGAATTTCCTAAGATGGATGTGTATTGCTTTATAATTTGAAACATAAATGCAATTCTTAAAACTGTCAATTTACAACTTTTAAGTCCAATATCATTGCCTTTGGGTCCTATATCAAGTCCTTTACTTCAACCAATTGAACAGCTTTCATTGACTGTTTAGTACACACCTAATACAATGAGATAATAATTGCAACTACCTTTTATTATACACTGTGGTCACAACTTGATATGCACTGTCTGTAGTTCTTTCAATAGCACCATAAATATCAAGGGAATTGGATCAATTAGTGTCAGGTTATAGCTTACCAGGGATAGACTCAAGATTCAAATCCTGGTCTCCTATTGGTATGTGGCTTCTGGCCCTCTTCCATTCGTAGTAAAATAAATATAAATCAAGGCAATATATAAATCTTGTGGGGGAGAAAAAGAAACCCAAGGAACCTGGATGAAGCCTTTCCCAGGCTGGACATAGTCAGGGAGGTTTCCAAGAGGAGGCAGAATCTGTGAGTGGGATGAATGAGGATGGAAGTCAGTTCTCTGGATAACGGGACACTGCAGACAGTGGCCTGGATGAAGGACATGCTGTCCCCGGATGCAAATGCAAAGGGTTCATGTTGGTTGGACTTAGTAAATGGGTTAGGATGAAGGAGCGAACATGGAAAGTACAGGTTAACAGTCAGACAACCAAAGGCCCAGAAGACCAACCTTTGGAATTTAGATTTTATTCGCTGAGCAATGAGGAGTCCATGGAAAAGTCCCTCATCTATACCAAGTGGGGATAGCATATCAGTGTAAAAAGAGTGCCTGGGAAGTATCAGAAGAGTGATCAGATGAGGAAACCCAGGAAGGAAACCCAGGAAGCAAGCAGGATCCAGGAAGCAGGATCAGGAACACGTGGGAGCCACTGAGCTAAGCCTGGCCATGTACATGAATCCCTTTTGGAGAAATAGAGACAGATGTGCAAATGAATCGTTCAGAGTTAATGGCCATGCAAGAGTTGAGACAGGTTTAAAACAGTCTATCTGACCCCACGGCCCAGGGAAGGCAGAAAGTAGGATACTGCAGTGGTCCATAGAAGAAGGCAGCAGTGCACCCTGCTCCTGAGATGGCAAGAGGGAGAAGGGTGATGCCCCGGAAGAGTGACTGAAGTCCATAGGCACATGGCATCTGTGGCCCTGTGTTGTCCCTCAGCCAGTCATGTCATGAGGGATACAGGGACCCACGCCATCTGCTCTATGCCATAGCAGCTTCGAGCTCCGATCTCACACAAAGGGGTCCCAGGAGGCTTCCCTGGGTACATTAAACAGAGCTCCAAGGAGCAGAAACCTCTCTGTTAAAGCAAAACATTATTAAGACGAGAGCAGGCAATGCCTCTGCCGCCCACGCAGTGCCACCTGAGCTGTAAAATGCGCCTCAGAATTAGGCGTGGGGAAGAGTTTCGCCAGCCTAACTGCTCATCCCCAAGGACAAGGGCAGCCTGATTTTCTCCGACTTCTCCACCCCCTGCTCTGCCACAAGCCACTAGTGTTTTGTCTGCGTCTATTTGAGGCACCTTACGCAACAGAACTTCGTCTCCGCCAAGGCGCGCTTTCTTTCCTGTGATGTTCCCCTTGTCAGGGAAGCTTCCTTGACGCGCGGCTGGGCCTGTGCCTCCTTTGCTTAGTCGAAGAACCTTGAAGGCTCCAAGGGGATATGCTCTGTAAGATGTTCAAAACCCAAAATAGACTGAACCTTTCTTCTGTGAAGAAGGAATTCTTGAGAACTAACTTCCTCTCTTGTATTTGAAAGGTAGGACATGGGTGTAAAGTCTTCCCATACATTTTCTTAGACTCATTTTGCCCTCACATAACTGAGAAGGAGGTCTGGGGTTACTTTTCTATTTGACACAGAAGGAAATGGAGACCCACAGCCATCGTGACTTGACTGGTCAGTCACTTGGAAATTAAGGAGTGGACCTGGTGTGCTGTCTCCAGGTCTAGGGGCCTTTCCAACACAATCCTCCAACCAGTCCTATTCTAGGCACAAGATGGAAGCATGTCAGTGTGAAGTCATGGGTTTTAAAAGTGTCTAAGGTATTATCTTGAGGTTATAGCTCAACCCTTTTCTTTGGCATCCTTGTCTTACTGGGACAGCCAGTGCTATTTTTGGTTTGGCAGCTGGTTTAGGGTTAGGTTCTACCAATAGGGCTGCTAGATGAAGGCTGTGAGGCTGGAGCAAGGGTTCCTCTATGCCTCATCCCAGCAATATTTCTTCATCAAGGCAGCTGAGCTCAGTGTGTGAGGTTTCCAACGACTGCAGGCTCTGCTGCCCTTGTATTCCTGAGATTCAGGTGCTCTTTCAGTGGTCTGAGTTCAGCCTGAGAACCCCTGGTCAGAGCCCAGAAACACTGACACATATTTGAGCAGTGCCTCCCTTTCAGAGTCTGAGCCTACACTGCAGATTGCCTCTGTGGGACCTCTATATTTTCATAATTCCAACCATTGTCCTCTCTCCACTGCTCTAAGAGCAGCAGAAGACACCTTTGAAAGCCCTTCACACTCTCTTTTACTCTATCAGTGACCCAGATAGTACACCACTTCAGATCGCTTATATTAAATCCTCCCCATTCACACAGCAGACATAGTTCCTATCCTCTGAGTGACTGTTAACTAGTGGATTAGGAAGGGGGTAATGAGACTGTAATGAATGATGAATCTATGAACAATGAGGGAACGAATCATAGGCAGGGTCCTTGGCACATAATGACCCCTCACAATATAGCTACTGAATGAAGAAAGACACGAATAGCTGAGAGAAGCAGAGCCTTGGTGTTGTAGGAGGGCTTCGGCAACAGGCCAGCAGGGGTTGCTGGGAAATTCAGGACCAGGAAATAGCTCATGAAGAGCTTTAATCATTGGGAGGATGAGGATTCGAAGCAGTGAATGGGAAGGCCCTTGGGAATCAGCATTAGGAAGGTGATAGCTGAGGTAAAGTAGCACTTTGCGCTCTCTCTCTCTCTCTCCCTCCCCCTCTGTGTGTGTGTGTGTGTGTGTGTGTGTGTGTGTCTCAGAGGCACTTAAATCCTCTAGTACTGACATCACAGACCTTGAACCCTCACCAGTCAGGTGAGCTGTTTGGCTTGGCATACACTTTAGGCATTCTGTGGTTTCCTACCTCTGCAAGTAAGGAGGCTTTGGAGAGAAGAGGGGACAGCTGGGCCTGGCAGCTGCCTCCCTGACACTTATGCTTACCTGGTCCTAGCAACCAGAATACTAAGGATTGTCTGCCTACTCTGCCAGTCCCAGGGAGGAAGAACGGGTATCTGGAAAGGGGTACCACACTGAGATCTGGAATGAGCTCAAGAGAGAATCATCATAATCTCCAGCACATTCTCACTCACGGATCTCCCTGTATGTACACATCCAGGCTTTACCTTACCCCTGACCTGGATGCTAAGACCATCTTCTTTGACCCAAGTACATTCCTAGCAAGAACAATCTCTAGGACAAAAGATGAGAGGAAAAGATAATCATATGTCACTGAGGATCCATGCCAAATGTACTCTAATCTAGGTGGTGATGAAGGTCTCTTTGGGACTCATGTGGTAATCACCAGAAGTTTTTCATCTCCAACATCTATCCCTCACTCTTCTAGTAGTGTCACCTTATACATCTCTGGGGAATGGCTTTGGTCTTCTACTTTGTTCCATAGGCTTATCCTGAGCTGACCACACTGTCCAGGGACAAGGTAGGTGATCTGCCCTGTTCACCAGTATATTGCACTCTGGCCTTTGTCATTTGTTGAAGAACAAGCATGAGATACACTCAGGACAGAGTCACTGTAAGTCCCAAGGCCCTCAGGGGAGTTCTAGGAAGGGTCATTCTGTGTTCACACTGCAGGAGCCAGCTCTGAGGATGGAGCCACCCAGTAGAAGCAGGAGCCAGAGAATGGTGAGAAACATCTTAGCTTAACTCCCAATCACTGAACCAACACATTTCCCTTTTCTCAAAACATTGCATTGACTTCCCACCCATGGAAACTGAGAGTCCAGACCCATTACATAGGTAGACAAGTTGGCTGGAGATTATCCCCCATCAGACCTATGGAGAAGCACAACCTCTGCCACAAGCTTTCCTGCTCTTCTCAGGATGATCTTCAATTTATTTTCTTTACACTTCCAGAGCCCTCAGTGGTTAGGCCCCTGCTGATCTCTGGCCATACTCCATGCAACTTTCTTCTGCTTACATCCCAGCCACACTGGATTTGAAGGCTCTGGAATATGCCATCATCTCCTGCTGTAGGCTTCTCTGCATGACCTTCTCCTCCTTTACTTTAACATGTTCTTCCTACCTAAGTCTTCCTACTCCTTCAAATATCACCTGGACATTCACATCATCAGGAAGGCATTTTTCACCCCCAAGCAGGGTTAGCCCCCCTGTCAGGGCCTCCTCAGCTGTCCTTCCTACCAGACTCAGCCCACAGGACCAGTGGTGTACATTCCCCGGCCCCAGAGTGGACACCCCAGGGAAATGTGATACACACTGCTCTAATCCCCACCATCTCTTCAGATCCTAAGAGATGCCTATAAACAAATAGATGCTGCACACTGGAATGAGGGAAATAAGGCAGATAGCGACAAGGCAGTGAGAGTGGAGGGGCCAGGGGGGCTGCAGGTCAACAACCTAGGTATGAAAAGGTCAACATCCAGGGACTCAACGACCTTAGTAAGAGAGAGGAAAGGCAGAGGGAAAAGAGAGTGAGACTACGGCAGGTGGAAATGGAAGAACAAGGACTAGATTTGCTTTGAGGAAAGCTGGAAATCAAATCTTTAAACACCCTGGCCCAGGACTCATGTGGGTGATGATGATGTAGAGTCACTGGCAAGCTCAGGGTCACTGATCCGAGGGAACCTATTGTGTTGCTGTATGGGACTAAAGGACAGAGCCAGACCATACAGGAAGGAAAAGTCCTTGGACAAGTAGCTACAGGGTCACAGGTGGCAGTAGAGCTCAAAACTGAGTGAGGAGCTCACCGGACTTGTTTCTGGAATAAGGAGCGCATGATGGGAAATTCTGCCCTCTGACTCCATCTGGCTGGAGCTGAGCTGCATGGTAATGGAGGCTCTGCTCACAAAATGCCTGTGTCATAAGGCAGAGGCCATCAAATGGGCGTGAACTGTTTGAACTTTTCCTTGGAGTCTCCTTGCTGCTCAAGGAAGATCACCCAGCAGTTTGCATAACTATTTCCTCAGGTAATAACTCTGCAGACTGGGGCTGAATCTTAAAAAGCCCATTCTGGTCTTGCTGGGAGGTTAAAGGGCAAATTCTGGAGGAGTGAAACAGGGCAGGTGAGCATACTGTGTTGAGTGTCCCTTTGGGCAGAAAAGTGTCCTGGAACCTCACAGCCTGCAGCCTCTCTCCACATGTAGTTTGTTGCCTGCATATCTGAGGGAAAAAAGTGAGAGGAGCTAGGGAGAGGCAAGCCTGGTAGGCAGAATCCATTCTGTCCAACACCTGTTGAATGCCTATTGTTTGCTAGTGAAGGAGCCATGGTCGAAGGAAGACACAGGCACAGAAATGGAGAGTGGAAACCTCTGGGAGCATGGAGGTGGGGTTGTGAGCCAGCAAAGGAGGAGGAGGCAGTCCTGCAGGAGGGACACCGGCAGGATGTAAGACCCAAGCAGTCTAGAAGATCACAGCAGATGATCAGATGCCAAGGGAAGCGTGGTCACGCGGAAGGCTGGGTAGGGAGGGGAGGTTCTGGGGAGAGGACAACCAGCTCACTTGGTCTGTTCTTTGTCACACAGCCACAGTGAATGCCTAAAGCCCATTCAAATGCCTCATAAGCTACCCGGTATTTTGCAGGGTTTGTGGAGCGCGGGGTGTCTTTTCTGTTATTGTTTCTGGTGGTCAGGAATAAAGTGCTCATGTCAGCTTGTACTGGGCGCTGCTGAGACAGAAGAACCGAGGCGCAGCTGTCTCCCCCTCAAATCAACAGGATGCTCTTTAAATATGTAGGAGATTCACCGGGCCACTGCCAGCACTGTCTGCTTTTCTTCAAAGTATATGAAAAATGTGCTTAATATTCATGCTCCTTTCCAAACGGCACGGATGGGGGACAAAGAAGAAAGAATCATTTTTGGTGAAAAGTTACTAGTGTCATATCTCCCCATCGGAACTAATCTCTTCCTTGAGGTTAACCTTAAACCACTTCCTACGGGAAGCTTCCTTCAACTACTGATGCTCTACCCCGCGCCCCTGATCATTCTAATTTACTGGTTGCCACATCCCCCCTTATGCCATGTCAGCAGTATTCCTTGTGTCTGTGCTGGACCTAGTGCTGATCTCTGGTCTCTCTACCCTCCCAGGTCACCTGCAACATGTGTAATAAGAGTCAGAGTTCTTGTTGGGATGGATGATAAACCCTCTGCTCCATCCAGGCTTCTACCAGTCCTTCCACATCGTACTGCCTCACTCTCTCATTGCTTGTCCAGTGCTCTCTTTATTACATTATTTCCTGAGTGCATTTGGGTCTCATGTTTTTGTTTCCTGAAGACCAGGTCAAATGACTTAGGCAGAAAGAGTCAAGTATCTGCATTTTTGTAGGAGTCCCCTGCCATTTCCCCATCCTGTGCAGAGTAGGTGCTGACAATACAAGGCACAGAGAGGAAAATGTCAGCACAAAAAAGAAGCATCTGTTCTGATGTTTTCATTATTCAGATGAGAAGAGTGAAGCCCAGAGAGGGGAAGTAACTTAAATATGCATTGTGCACAACTGAGCAGGAAGCAGGCTAGACCCTCCATCAGACCCAACACACAATCAAGTTGTCATTTATATTTGGGTGACATAACATTGAGAGAATATAGATTCATATAATATACAACATTATTAATTTTGTGGCACTGTCACAGTCACTGGCATCATTTTCTAACTGCTGATTGAGAACATTCAACTCAGTAGGTCTCATTAGTGGGGACATCTGAAGATGTTCCCCACTGGGGGTCTCTGGTTCATGGACGCAATCAGGAGGATGGCAGGTGGTTGACTTCCAGGCAAACAGAGGCCAATGGAAAGACAATAGGCCTTTATTAAATTGCCCAAGTGTTTTCACAAACATAAATGCTTTACAGTGGTGGAAGTGGTTGCAGTTAACTCTCTATATGAAAAGATTGCTAAATTTGGCACTGGAACATTGGAAGCCCAGACCCTTTCCACCAGTCGGTAACTAGGTCACCTTTATGAAGTGATTTGTTTTCTCTGATTTTGGTCTCCTTCCTTGCAGAAAGAAGCTATGAGATGAGCTCAGAGAAAGGGCTCAAATAGAGCGTGGGTTCCATCCCCCACTGCTCTGCTTGCACAGCCATAACTAATCAATTGCAGTGTTCTTTGTGCTTCGTGCAGATGAGTTGGGAGCCTTCTCCCTGACAGTCACCACCAACCACCCACAGTGAACATGAACTAATGTTTCATTCTCTCTTTCATATGCCAGAGAGAGGCCCCCTCCTCTGGGTAGGAGGGACAATATCACAAAGCCAGGAAGCCAATAAAATGTCTATGTCCCTTTCCTTCCATCCTCTCCCCCTTAGAAGGCCCTCTTCATTCCTCTACCAACTATTGTTGCCCCTTCCGCCACACATGTGAATCAGTTTCCCTTCCAGCTTGACAGTTTATGATCACCTGCTTATGATTACCAAGAGAGAAGCTCTGAATCTTTGAGTGAAGGGACACGGGCTGGTGTCACGGTGAGCATTGAGGGAAGGAGAAGACATCTCAGGAACCCCAAACACCACTTCTCATGTTCCACTTTACTGCAGTTCATGATCAGCATTCCACAAGGAATGGAAATTAGACAGAGGAAGGTGGTTCTATTTTTAATTTTTTTTTTTAGTTTTTTTGAGACAGGGTCTCACTTTGTAGTTCAAGCTGGTCCTGAACTCAGTCTCCAACTCAACAATTCTCCTGCCTCTGTTCTCTTTCACACAGCCACAGTGAATGCCTAGAGCCCACCTGAATGCCTCCTGAGTACTGGGATTACAGACATGAGCCACCACACTCAGCACTGTGGTATGCGGTACTGATTGCTGGTGGGTGTGAGTCACCATGCCCCAAACTGTGGTATATGGTTACCGGATATCGAATCTGGGACTTTGCACCTGCATAGCAGGTGTTGGTACCACTGAGCTAAATCCCTGGCCCTGGAAATTGGTTCTTAATGAATAGTGATCTTATGTCACATACTGCGGCAAACGTGTTAACTCATGGGAAAGTGCAAGGTGGCACCCTGCAGCAGAGAGAGCTGAAGTCCAGAGAAGTCAAACACTTTGTTTGCCTCAGGCTACACAGCTGAGCAATAGCAGAGAGAGCTATTGCTTCTACTCAACAATACTTCTGACTCTAAGGCTACTGCCCTTCACACTCCACCAGGGAGGATTGTTCTTATTTTTTTACATGACAGGAAACAGGGAGATAAATGAGACAGCCCAGCACACCTGCCCCAGAGTCCCAGCTGGGAGAGAGATAAGGCAGCCACCTGAGTCATGGGTGAGAGATAAGGTGGTCACCTGAGTCATCATGATTCAAAGCCAACATAAAAGGATGGATACAGCCCAGAGTTAGAGATGGACTCAGATCTTGTGACAACATGGCATCTTTTTGGAGGATCAGGTCTTTCCTACAACAGACAATGGGGATAATGATACACGTTCAGCCATGCCAGCTCCCTTACATGGGATGTGGATCCTACCATCGGTGACTATATACAGGGGGAAAATGAGGCACAGAGAAGGTAAGTGACAAATTTGGAAGGGACAGAGCCTGGACTGATCCCCAAGCAGGATGGTTACAGGGTGAACATTCACTCTGTGGCTCCTCAGAGCATCCTTCCCAGCACGTCCCCTGGGGGAGCTGCAGGAGACCCGGGAATCCTGGGAGGGCAGCTGGCCCATGCATGCATGTGTCCTACAGGGGGAAGGTGAGTAGCCTGGTGGGAGTGGGGAGAAGCCGAGCTCAGTCCTTCCTCCTGGTCTCCTGGCCCTGCAATGCTGGAGACGCCAGGCCTGTCAGTGCCCTCCTCAAGTGGGCTTTGTGTTAAGAAGAGGAAACCAAGGCCCTGTGAGTGGCCCATTGTTCAAAGCACTTCAGTGACACGAAGATAGCAAATTACCTACAATGAACATTTCTGCGGGACAAGGTGTTCTCCGGTTTCTATCTGAGCACCTGGGAGATGGTATTATTAGCAGAGAGACTGGAGAGGAGCCAAGTTTTGCAAGGGTTAGCTCTTTAGGGCCGTTTTTCCTTCTGTCCTGTGTTTGCTAAGTAACGAGAATAGTATGGGCTTTGGGAGGAGGCAGCCCAGGCTAGAATTCCACTGCACTGCTTCGTAGCTGCATGACAGGGAGCAAACTGCCACAGAGCAGGAATACCAATGTTCCATGCAGAATCCTCTGAGCATTTAAAGAGATCTGTCAAGGAGCTCATTTATACCAAAATTAATCTGAAAACAAAACATCACTGAATGACCGAAACAACCAGTGATATCATAGCATTTGACTCACTGAAATGATCCTTGAATCAAGAGTTAAAATAAGAAGAGAACACTGCTGTGTGCCCTCCATACACAGATGGGGGCGTTGCATTCATCTCAGGCCTCCTGTTTGTCTGCTCTGGAAGTTGCTTAACAAGCTCTGAATTTCACTTGCTAGCTCTCCACAAAGTTGATTTCTGGCTGTGTTTCATCCCCTGATCCCCTACTCTGAAAACTGTCTCCATACCACTCATGTCAGCTAAACTGGTAACACCGGCCTGCTCCACACAGGTCTCCAGGGCCTCCCCTTGCAAGTTGTGTCTGATCTGGAATCTGAGCTCAGGGTGACATGTTGGGTTCTATGGGGCTAACATCAATTCCCTTCGGCCTCGCTGTCCTCCATGTTGGGAATGACATCACCCTTCTGCCCACCCGGCAGTAAAGGCTTGGGAGTCTCCGTTTCCACTTCTGGTCTCTCATGTATGCATTCCCTGTTCTACTTCCCACATGACACCATCACTTGACTCCATAGACCCCCCCCCCTTATGCGTGGTCCAACCTCTTCAGTCACTCACTTTTGCTGTTCCTCACAGTCCTGCTTCCACTGTTCACTGATGGAAATTATAAAATCTCACCTCAATCTACTTCTCTCTATAATGTGTGTTCCAGAAAATGAGTAACTTACTATGGTAATAAAAGTCACTAGTGTCAGAAGCATGTCACAGACATTCCCCCATTATTTCCTTCCCATTACCCTACTGAGTAGAGAGGATGGGAAACTGTGCATCCTCCAACTAGGTTCCTAAGCCTGGTTTAATGTTCTGCCATCACTGTGATGAAATTTGCCTTTCAAACTCTGGGCCTTGAACTGTAATTTTTTCCTGGGACCTGAAGACTGTGGAAACAGTTTGGTTACTATCACATTTTATAGATTAACACACCCAGAACCCTTGTCACCAGCAGTGTAGTTCTGAGGATCTACTGTACGGAAAAGCCAGAGTAGGACACAATGACGTGCCATCCACTCAAGTCCCCCATCCTCCTACCCACTGCAGCAAAGTCTACAGTGTCTCCTGTACTTGAAGCTAAATGCTTTCTCACAACTCTGCCTCACTCAAGCTCAGTGACCTTCCCTAGGAAGAAAAATTGGCTCCTCTCCCTCCATTCCAGAGAAAAGCCTGGCTCCTGGGGGCCCAGAGGAGGGGACCCTGAAATCTGAAGCTCCTCATGTGCCCCTGGAAGTAGCCTGGCATCATGGCAGGGCTGTTCCTTTGCCTGCATGGGGAGAGAGCCACAGAACAGATTGCGGGGGCAATTAAATCATCACATGGACACTTGGGGAGCTGGGGAGGGGGCAGAGATGTCAATTCCTAAAGGCCCGCCTCCACATATAGCCCTAAATAACTAAATCCCAGACTCTTGCGGGGAGCAGGCAGAGATGAGGGCAGAGTTGGGGGCTTCCACGGTGTTAAACTTCTGGGCCAGGAAGTGCCCACCTTTCAGAATGTGGCCCATTACTGCAATAACTACAGGCACTCACCAAATGGCAGCACAGGAAACCTTGACTGTAAAACCAGCAGTATAGATCACAGTGCACCTGCAAGGATATTGAGTCCACAACAGGAGCCACCTGGACCCCAGGAGAGGTGTACTGAGTGGTGAGTGTCCACCTGTCAGGCAGCATGTATGTGAGGGGCTTGGGGTGAGCTGTAGCAAAAGCATATGCCGGGCCCTGCTCCACTCCTGAGGTTATTGATTCAGCCATAAGTAGAACTCAAACATCTGTATTTGTATCACATTCCACAGGTACTTCTACAGGTAGCCTGTTGAGAAACTGCTTGAACATAAAGCACATCTGGGGATTTTTGCTTTGTATTTTGGTTTTGGTCCTTTACTTCTGGGGACAGAATTCAACAAGTGTGTGTCTCTCGGAGCCTTGGTTTTCCTATTCATAGTCAGGTGCCAAATCCTCAGCACACGGTCAATGACTGCTATATGTTGGAGAGGGAACAGGCAGAGGGTGGATGAGTGAGAGAATGAATGAATGAGTTACAGTAGGCAGTGGTGCCAGCACCAGTGGGCATAACAGCCTCCTTGCCCACTGGGCCTCAGCAGCCTCAGCAGAGGAGGAATGGGTGACTCGTGTGCATGACAGAGCCGTCAGAGCAGTGTACAGTAAACCTCAATAGCCCTGGACCTCTGGGAAGCACTGGGGTGGCAGGAAGCTGGATTTCTCCTTCTGCTCTCAGCATGGGTGACAAAGATATCTCCTGGGGCTGAGAACTCCAGAGCATTTCGTATTAGTGGTAAGGGTGGCAACGAGACACCAGAGGCACCTACCCCAGCGTGTGCTGAGAGCATCTTTCTGCTGGCTGGGAGGGGGGAGGATGGGCAGGACAGACCCACTGCTGCACCAGCCCTTGTTCACCATACCAGGCAGCTGCCAGCACTGTGAGAACCCTGTCATACAAATCCTATCCTTGTCAACCTGACTGTTTCCTCCGCGGTTCTGAGGTGGCTCTGTGTCTCTCTGTCTCTGTACCACTGATAGATTAAGCTGCTTAGTTCCTTTCTCTGGAACCCTGTTCTGTGCACTGCAGAACATTTAGCAGCACGTCTGGTCTTTGTCTAGGAGATGTCAGTGGTTCCTTCTGTTATGACCACCAGATTTGTCTCAAGACATCGTTAGATGTCTCTACGGTAAAGTCCCTCCTGCTTGGGAACCAGTGTGTTAGGTGGGAGTCTTTCCTCCTTGCCTGGACCTCCACAGGACTCCTCTTGGACTCCCAAGCTACAGTTTCATCTTGGCCTTTGCTTATTCTAGGATCCGATGGATGTGGTGCTGGAAAGAATCCCAGAGAGGTGGGGCTGCACTGCACTGTAGAATGTGCTACCCCTAGCCTAGCTGAGCAGCTAGCTACAGATAGGGAAATAAAAGCAGCAGCCATGGCCTTTTGTCTGCAGCATAGAGACCACACATGCAGGGAACTCAACAATGTCTGCCCAGCAAGTCCCCACCTCACCCTGGGTCCCAGAGGGACTACGTTGGGCCAGCCCTAAGTGAGACCTGGGAGACAACCAACAAGGGGTTTTCATATGAGTAAGGAGTCCACCGTGAGGCTATGCAGTGGGGCACGTGCAAAGCCAGTCAGGTGCAGCGTTCAGGCTGACCGCATCCACACTGTCTGCTCTTTATGTCTCCCCAGCCGGCTCCCATCTAAAGGAGAGGAGCTTGGGACAAGTGCTTGAGTCCCTTGAGCTGACTGCAGACCTGCCTCTCTGGTTCTCACAGGAGATGGCTGCTTCCCCTTTCTATATACCAACTCTGAGCAGCTGTGCTCAGGCCTTGTAGGTCTGTGCTTCTTGCCCAGCCCACCCTTCACTCCACCACTTTACACTGCATTCCAGGTTGCGTATGTGATGTACACTCAAAACCACTCAGTGCTTGAAGTCTTCTAGCACAAATGATTCACAGCCAAACACAGGAGCCAGATGAGTTCAGGATCTAGGGCCAAGCTATGTGCTCCGCCTCCTGCCTGTTCACTAGGTTGTCAGTGCAGCAGCCCACCTGGATTATCAAATTAAAACATCATGCAGGCACCAGGGATTTAGCTCAGTGGTTCCAGTACCTGCCTTGCAAGTACAAGAGCCTGGGTTCAATCCCCAGTAGCCACATATAATACTGGACATGGAGACTCACACCCACCAGCAATTAATACCACATACTACAGCGCCAGGTGTGGTGGCTCATGCTTGTAATCCCAGCATTTGGGAGGCAGAGGCAGGAGGATTGTGGTGATGTGAGTTTGAGGCTGAGCTCAGGGCCAGCCTGAACTACAAAAGTGAGACCCTGTCTCCAAAAAAAACTCATGCTGGAGCAGAAAAACTTCTGTTCCAGGCCCAGCTCCGGCCTCCTGAGGAGGCCTGTGTGGGAATGTTAGGCACCCGGGGAAATGCTCTGGCAGATATGAAGTTGCAAGAAATTCATTTTACACACATACACTCATGTGCACACATCTGCACACACCCAGATGCACATTCACGCAGCAGCTTCTAAAAGTGGCAGCTTGTGAATCCCTGTTCCTTCCCTATCCATTGTGTATACAATTCAAATTCACCATGAAAAAAGTAAAGAAGCAGGGACCCATTTGTTTTTCTCCAGAAAAGCAGTGTTATATTGCGATGTGCCCATGTTTTGTAAAAACATACAAACACCAAGAATCACAGAGTTTTCTGTCGATGAGCCTACCTATCTCATCTTTTCAGTGGGCTTTGGCAGAGCTACATGGAGCAGAGACTTCAAGCTATGTCTTCAGTCCTGATTTTGTGATGGATTTCAAGCCACCTGCCCCCATGGCTTAATTTGGAGGGGAGATGGGATTTAAATTCTTGACCTGTCTTCATACCCATAGAATCTGCGACTTGTTGACATTTGTAGTTATTCTTCCCAAAACTGAATAACAGTGGAAGTAATAATAACAACCGAGCTTGGAGATCTTAAAGTGACCCCATTCTTTCACAGGCAGAACCCCAGCCAATGAGAATGTTCAGAAATTGTCATGTCCTCCTTATAGGTGAGGATCTGGAGTCTAAAAAAGGTAGAATGATATTGGAACCATCCACCTCAAACTGTTAGCAGCTCACAGATGCTATACAAATACTATCAGTTCCATCAGCATTGTACACCAGCCATATAAGAAGATGTCTTACAAATGGGGAGTTATGTCTTACTCATATTTCAATGCTCCAACAAAGGTCCCAACTTGACGCATAGGTACAACAAAGGTACAACTTGACGCATAATAGGATCAATATACATTGGATGATGGACACATCTACTAAATGAATACATGAGCAAAGCCCAGGTGTCAGAGGGAGAAACTTAAATCAGGTACCTCTTCTTTTCTTCTAGAAGAGTAGATTCTCATTCGTATAAAATTCAGTATTTTCCAGAGCCCCAGTGAGCTTTAGGCTTAGGTTTCTAATGGCTTCCTATGATTTCCATATAGGATTGGTCCAGCCCATATGGATCTCAGCCACACAGTATATATACCTCCAGGAACACCAAAAGTCATCCCCTCCCTAAAAATCCCTTCACTGCTTGAAATTTGCTCCTTTTATTTCCTTCCACTAAATTAGTGAAAAGCTCCATCAGCTGCTTGTTACCAGCCATCACGACTTCGCTGGCTCCTACCCTCCCAGTGATCCTCAGAAAGAGAACACAAGACAGCTCACCTTGGTAGAAAATATGCACACTGAACATCAAACTTCAGTCATCAGAACATGCTGGGGGGACACGAGCTTCTCTATGGTCAGTAAACACTCTTAGTCCACTAGTGCTAAAGAAAGGCAGACTTTAGACAAACTTCACCAGGCTTCCAGCTTCTCTGAGCTGCAGTTTCCTCTTGCACTGATGGGAGGCAGAGATTGGAAGAAGGAGGAGATAACAGAACTAACCCAGGTTAAACAGCCAGTGTCAGAGTTGTCCTGGGGGCCCGCACTGGAGGCATGTACTCACTGAGAGGGAATTCACATATCTGGGCAAAGGGGCCCTAAATCTGCATTCACCCTTGGGCATGACTGCAGAAATTTCTAGCTGTGAAGTTGGGGCAGAGATATTCTCAGAGACAGAGGTAGAACCCACAGAGTTTATCACTGAGCTGAAGCCCAAATCCTAGAAGGTACCAAAGGAGGCCTAGGTGTTGTCCAGTTGAAGGAATCAAGAGCAGATACTGAGAACCAGAGATATTGCACCCTGGGACAACAATCAGCACCCTGAGACAGTCCAATCCTTAACAGCAGGGCTGGGTTCCCCATGTGCATGTGGAGGTGGGCTCCCACAGGTGGGGGTAGGTGAACAGATAGACAGCTGTGCTGGAGAGCCTGGCAGAAGGGCCAAACCATGGCACTTGCTATAGGAGGAGTTGTTGGTCTTGGGCAATGGGGCATTTTTCTCACTGCCCAACAGGATAAGAATGCAAATTCCAGAGTCTGGATCAGGCAGGTGGTAGAGCTCTAATTTTCAATTACTATGTCCATACCAAATGGAGCTCGGCAGCTCTCTCTCTCCTCTGGGGTATATTTGACTTTGACTCACACGACCTCCTGAACATATAGACACAAAGAGCAGTGGCTTGGTCCTCCTCATTTGTGCTATGGGGCTGCCACGGGGTGGGAGCACAGCCCTGTGTTTACACAGGCTTATTAAAGCAAATAGCATTTGGCCTGCATTACAAACAGGCCCTCCCCCAGTAAGCATGTTTTCCATGATACTCACATCTTTTACCACAGAGCATGGACCAAAAGAAAAGGGCCTCTTTGGCTGTGTTGGACTTCACGGAAACCTTGTGGGCCCATGTTCCTTGCTCTGGAGAGCTCTAAAATAGTTAAGACAGTACTTTATGTGCTTGACCAGTTCCCACCTGGTCCAGAGCAGGGTGAGCTCTGATTTTCCATCTTGCCCTCTGTCCCCCACGACCTCTGTGGTGGCAGATACTGCCTTTTCCTACACACTCCTCCCTTCTCTCTTAATCTTCTTCCTGGCTTGTTTCCCGACCTGACAACTTGGCAGAGTTTTCACGACATGCTTTCTCTTCGGCATTCCTGTGTTTCTTGGGAAACTTTTGGAAGCTGGGAACACTCTGAGCTGGGAATCAGGAGCTCGGTAGTGCAGCCTCAGACTTCTCTATCACAGGGGACTCTGAGTAATTTTTTCTCAATTCCAGGATCTCAGCGTCAGCCTCAAAGAGGGACAAATTGGACATCGTTCTCTTGTGCTTTTCTCAAATGACAATCATGAGTGTGTGTTTGTGTGTGTGTGTGTGTGTGTGTGTGTGTGTGTGTACAACATTAGCTGCCTTTGTCTGTCTACCACCCTACCCTGATGCTTAGATTTTCTCTGTCACTAGTGCTAGCCCTGCTGTTAAGTCCTTGGCCTTGGATTTGTCACTACTTTTCGCGTGTAATAGTAATAAAGACACCTTCCCCTGAGAATGGTTGCAGAGGGAATGGACTCGCATGGGTACCTCACAGTGTCACTTCCTTGCTCCTGCCTCTTCCTCTCCTCAGTCCTGGCCTGGGCTATCTGGGTGGGAGGAGGAGCTGGGAGAATGGAACAGAGGTGAGGACCAAGAGCAAGTGGGCTGACACCAGGAGTCTTCCAGGAGATTTGGCGAAGTCTTGGAGAAGACCAAGGGGCTTCAAACCATGGGGACAAGGCCTGGAAATTCCTGGGGTATGGGAGAAACAGAGGTACTATTCTGAATGTGAAGCTAGACCCCAGTGCTAGCTAGACCCCTGTCACAGTGCATCATGTAGGGGGATGTTCATGAAGGTGTGCTGCTTGGCAGGTGGTCAGGAGACTTCAATCAGGTCAGTCAGCTTTTCTTCTCCTGGATGCTGAGTTGACTTGAATATCTCTGAGACAGAACACAAGTGGAGTCCATTGTTCTGTGCATCTATCCATCAATTCATCCATCCACAGGCCCTGCCCTAAGACTACCAGCAAGCCCCTCCTCCCTAGGTCCTCATGGGGTCCTCACTTTCCTCGATCCTCAGGTTGTCTTTCCAGCTTAAGTTCTGATTATGTAGGTTGCTTCATCTCCACCCACTGGCTTTCGTTATTCCATCGTGCCAGGCTGCTCCCACTGCCCCTTTCCAGGGAATCTTTTTGTCAGCCTTCTTATGCAAACTGGTAATCCCTGCAGCTCTTTTTGTGCTATCCTGTTTCATTTTCTCCACAGTAATATTACTCTTTGAAAAATTATACCACTGAAGTGCTCTGCTTTGTGCTTAACCTCTCTCTCTCTCTCTCTCTCTCTCTCTCTCTCTCAGAACCTATGTTCTATGAGTGTAGGTATTTGTGTCTGCTTAGTTCAAAGGTGTTTGCTCAGAACTATGCCTCACACATGAGAGCTGACACTGTGTAGCTGAATGAATGAGTGAATGAATGAGTACAAGAATTAATGCTTAGAACTGGACTAGTTGGTCACACTGTCTCTTATTTGTTGATTTGAATTCTGTCCTTCTCATTCTGGAAAGTCCTTTGCTGATATGGGACCTTGAAATCAAAATAAGACCAGACATCATAGCCCACAGACAAGAAAATCCCAGGCCTCATTCTCCCACCACCCTCCCATGCCCATTTCCCATCCCTTGTCCTGGTCCACCCTTGACAACCTGCACTACTTTCATCTAGCAAAACTCAAAGTCCCACCTGTTGGGTACAAAAGTGAAAACAAAAGAAGAGAAGGACTGAGAAAGAGTTCAAACAGGTCTCAGTGGGCCAGGACCAGAAAATCAATTTGTCACATCATGTCTGGCTCTGTAATAACTTTTGCTTCCATAGAATCAAGATCATAAATAAGAAAGAGATTTCCAGGCAAGGTGACCAAAGTATGACTCAGAGAAGTTACTTTACCACTTCCTCTACTCTGGTCTGAGCAATTATTTCCTTGACTCTGACAGTTCTCACTATTCAATGCCTTTAACCTCCTCATACCCTAAACTAGATGGGGCTCCTTGGATCACCTGTAAATGGATATTAATCCCTTTCATTAATGACGTTGAGTGACTCTAACAATATAATTCATTTGAAGGCACTTTAAAATGGTACGAATGTCACTCCCTCTAACTCAGCAGTAAATGCCTGTCAATCTACTGGGGTCTAGCTTCACAGAATGGTACTTCTGTTTCTCCCATACCCCAGCAGTTTCCAGGCCTTGTCCCCATGGTTTGAAGCCCCTTGGTCTTCTCAAGACTTTTCCAGGTCTCCTGGAAGACTCCTGGTGTCAGCCCACTTGCTCTTGGTCCTCACCTCTGTTCCATTCTCCCAGCTTCACCTCCCACCCAGACAGCCCAGGCCAGGACCAAGGAGAGGCAGAGGCAGGAGCAGGGAAGTGACACTGTGAGGTACCCATGCGAGTCCATTCACTCTGCAGCCATTCCCAGGGGATGGTGTCTTTATTATCATAACACAGATGAGCAAATAAAGGATTATGTAAGGTAGTCACAAGTCCAAGGCCAAGGACTTAACAGCAAGCACCCCGTTCTCTCTCCATCAGGTCAGGCAAGAAGAAAGGTAAGTGAGACAACCTGGAAGACACCAGGACAAACTTTCTCTTGGTCTCAGATCTTTAACACCCAAACCATGGAGTAACATGGCCCTGGGGTAACATAGCCCTGGGGGTGGGTATGGCAGGCGAGGGAAAATGGCTGTGCCCTAGCAAGGATAGAGAGGCGAGGATGCCTGTGCTCAGTCATGTTAATTTTGACATTTTCCTGTGTGTCTGCTCGTCATCATCAACTTATCATTTAACCTGGTTGTGGTGATGCTTCTGGAATGTGAACAAGACTTGTTGGAATTTCATTACAGCCTGGCAGCTGGCTCCTGGTATTTCTGTGACAAATGACATGCAGCTGCATTCTGGCCCTGCTGTATCTATCCCCCTTATCTCATAGACAGCGGCATTAGGTACACTTAATCCAGAGAGATATTCTGCATGGTGAGAAAAGGGCTTGTCGATCCACCAGGGACACTTTCTATGGACTGCTCTGACTGAGCCAATTAACCTAGAGTGATTCTGGAAAAGCATTCCATATTGATGACAGAGACAAGGGGCCAGCCCAAGGGATGACTGCAGGGGACATGCTGAATAAGGAATGCCCCTGTGCCGCCCTGTGTCTGTGTAGGTTTTGGCACTCTGCAAGTGCCTCCTCTGGACTCACAGCAGTGGTCCTGGGACAAAGGCCCCAAAGGTAGTAGTACTCCCATTTTACAAGGGTTAAACTCAAAATTTGGACAGGAACACAACTTCAAATTCACCAAAATGAAGATACACACACACACCTGAAAATAAATTCTGTGTCTGTATTCTGCATTTATCGATTCACCTATTAAATACCTACTGAACACTTGCTATGAGCCAGGTATTGTGAGTGACTGATAGAATATTATCTCTATCCCCGATATTCACAGATTTTGTTCCCCTTTGAGGTTTTCTCCTTAAGACACAAGTTTCCAACTCTCGTTTCCAACGTGGACCAGTGGGCCTTCTTAGCCATAGAGACACAGTGTCGGCCACCACCTGCCTGGCTATGGGCTCTCCTGGCCCTGTCAGCACATTGCATCAGCTTGCTCTGGGCACCCTGAGCCATCTTTTTGTGCTATCTCTGAGTCATGAGATGCAGAGTCCTGGCATCTCTCCCCTAGAACCAGCCTCTGAAGTGCTGAACTGCATGGAGCAAATAGACATGTGAGTGATTTCATGGTGGAGACTACATTGAACTTGAATCCTTTGCAGATCTGACAGTTAAATGAACTAATGTTGTTCCTGGATTGGTCAGTCTCCCCATGTCATTTGGGCTCAACTGATAGAAGCCTGCTGCCTGGGTTTCTACCCCAGCAGGCCCAGTCTTCTCAGGAAGATGTTCCCTAGGAGGACAGACATTCAGCTGAGTTATTGGGCACAAGTAGGCGGTATGCATCCAGTGGAATCTTCTTGGCTGTCTCCTTTTATCTTAACTATTATATTAGTCACCCTGTACTTAAAAATACCCAATACCTGCAACTTAAGGGAAGAGAGATTCACTTTGGCTTGTGGTTTTGGAGGGTTCCGGCTATGGTTAGCTAGCTCCAAGGGGAAAATGGCATAGTAGGAGGGCCTGGGGCGGGGTGGGAGAGCTGCTCATGTCATGGCATCTGGGAAGCAGGGAAAAAAGGGAAGAGCCAAGGACAAGAACACACCAACCTGGGTCACACCCCCAGTGGTGCATCTCTTCTGAGAAACTCCACCTCCTAACAGCACATTCAGCTATGAACTTAGCAGTGGATGAATCCCCCAGTGAGTATAATACCCCCACAATCCTATCTCCTTCCAAAAGCCACAGCTCTGAACTCACGACTACAGAGGGACATTTTAGACCTAAACTATGACAACTGTGGAGGTTCAAGAAAAGTAAGGGCTCTTCTTCAAAGTGCAGGTACCCCAGAAAGACAGCATTTCCAAAGAGACAAGAGTGGAATGTCAGCAGCCAGATGAGTAGATGGGCACATGGACACAGAAGAGACTTGAAACAGAAGGAGAGAAGGAGAGAGATCGACAGAGAGAGAGATGGAAAGAGAGAGAGAAAGAGGGTGAATCAGCAAGACTGAACTCAGGGCAGAACCCAGCAGAGGACTTGTGTGTCTAATGCTGCAGCCAAAGTGATCAGGCTGGAGAAACCAGCTGGCTTCAGTCAGGACTCTGCCAGCCATTTGCTGATGGTGTGACCAGGCCATGTTCACCTGTCTCTCACCTTATTTCTCCAAATTTAAAATGAAGTTGAGATAGTCTCCCATGCACAGGAACTTTTATAAAAAGGTACTGGGCCTGTGTTTGCTCAACAGAGCAAAGTCATGGCAAACTTTGAGGAGGGTGCTACAGAAGGACAAGCCCTCCTTCATAGCTTTACTCCTCTGACAGCACCCATGCCAGTCCTCTGAGTTCATAGTCCACAGGGCCAGCCAAGGCAGATGGACTGGGCTGGCTTCTATCAGAGGCCACAATCCCTGTTCTGGACAGAGTGTGAGACAATGACAGGACAGCTGGGGTTTAGATGGAGCTGAGCAGCCAGGATTTAACCCACTGTTGAGTGCTGGTGTAGGCGGCGGGGAAACTGGACTCCCACTTCCTTCTCCACCTGTAAGACTTCTAACTCAGTTACAGGTAAAATCAAGGAAGAACAAACATACAGGGAAATTGTTACAGAAGGAACATGAGTAGGGTGAGTATGGAAGCAGGGGAGTGTGATAGCATGAGTGTGCCACCTTGGAGACAGTGTTAGGCAGGGCCATTCTACAGGTTAAGTGAGAAGTCTCAGATCATCCTACTTCCAGCCAGTGCCTCGTCCTCCCCCAGCAGTTGTCCCTCCATGCCCATAACCATAGCCAGGAGCCATGAAAGTAATGCATCGGGAATCAAGTATCCAGCACCCTCCCAAAGCTGGGAGGAGCCAGTCCCTTAGGGTGCTAGTAGCCATCGAGAAAAGTCTTTACTCTTGGAAACATGACTTATAATGGGCTGACCTTGACCTTGACCTACCTAGCCAACCCACACTTTCTCTTCACACTATAGGCCTCTAGGTTTGTGTAGACACCTCCTATTCAGAGGAACTCAAAAACTTATGTCTCTTTTGAATGGGCTTCTGCACTGAAAAGCCACTGACATCCCAGTCAATAGGGCTCTTTAGGCCATCAGGCCCCTCAACTTTGTTTATTACACACAGTGAACTAAGCATCTGAGCCGCTTAGTATTCTCAGTACTCTGAGCCAAGACCTTGCATTTGTGAATCTTATAATTCTTAGACAGCAGCCACCAGGCATGTGAGCACCAAGCCGAGTCAGACAATATGAAAATAATAAGAAGAATGAGAATAAAAGACAGATACAGTAAATACAAAGACACTGAGAAGAGTGCTCAGGGTTGGAGACAGGTAGGTACCCAAGGGGGATGGGAGACACACCTCCACTGATGGCTAAAGACAGTCAGGACTCCTGTGAAGGCCAAGATGGGCAGCCAGGAGGAGGCACCTAAAGCGGGCCTTTTGTGGTCCTTTCCCCCTCTTGGCCATGATCAGTGTCTATAAAGAAATCACTGTCCCAGGTCAGATTAGTATAGCAGAAGTGATCCAGTGGGACAGAAGGAAATGAGAGACCAAGAAGGAGCAGAAGAAAGAGTTCTAGCAAAGTATGGCAAAGCAATAGCTGACGGAGAAGATGGGAATCATAAGAATGGGTAAACTGAGGCAGTGGGCACTGTGAAATACTTCCCAGGTCCCACTTAGAAAGGTAGGATGTGCCTTTCAGCTTCTGGGGTAGCTGCCTGCAGGGAGCTCCCTGTGGGGCTGGCCTCCACTTCAGAAAGCAGTCTTGTTTGAGACTGGGCCCTGGCTGGTGGTCCAGAAGCAGTGACCAACTGAAGAGTAGGTGTCATGGCCTAAGTCCCTTGTCCACCACACTTTGGGCCACTCTGAAGAAGTTCTTCCCACTGTTGTCCTTCCCCACAGCACCAGCCAAGTGCCCACAGGTGCTCAGGGTAGCTGTGCTGCTCCCTTCTCCTTCTTCAGCCAGACCAAGAGCCCTTCCTGACACATTTGCTGCATGTGACTCTTCTCCATGAAGAAGAGCTGGCCTGGGACTGTGTTAAATCCAAACAGGAAAGTTTACGAGGAACAGATAGCTCTGTGATGTCACTCGATCTCCACAATAATTAGACAGATGATGGGATGTCAGTCTTCCTGCCCAGCAGATCTGGTAACCAGATCCCAGAGAAATCACATCTGAAAGATCAGAAGGACAAGTCCTTGGTGGAGCAGGACTCAAACCCAGGTTGGTTGAGCTCCAAATTGTATATCTTTTCTTGCACAGCTACAGAAGGATGGAAGGAATGAAAGGGGGAAAGGAAGGAAGGCAGAACAGAAGAAGGGAGGAGGGAAACAGAGCAGTCTAGAAGGGAAAGAAAGGCCAGGAAGGATTAGCTGACATTTGTTTTTATCCCAAATCAGGCACTGCTCAGCATTTTATATGTAGCATCTCATTTAATCCCACAACTTTATACATCTGCTTATTTTTATTCCCATGTCACAGATGAGGAATCTGAAGCTCAAGGGTTGAAACAAACTGTCTTAAGGTTTCACAGCTGGTAAATGGCAGAACCTTAATACAAACCTAGTTCTGTGTGATTTTGTGCCTTGCATTGTAACCACGGTATCAGGGAAAGTCGAGGCCAACCAGAAGGCTGAAGTACCCCACATGTAGACAGGGACTCAAGTCTGAAGAGTCTGGACAGCCTTCCAAAGCCCTAATACCCAGAGTGCATGGGGCCTTGGGACAGAGCAGCACCCTAGGTCTTCTGAGAGTAACCAAGAGCTGCTCCATGGCTCACCCAGCTCAGATCTGGAGCTATCGCTTAGAAATCACACCGAGTTAGTTCCCAGCCACAGTTATTGCCAGGCATGTAGCACTGGGCTGAGCACTGGAAATAGCTCTGTATTTATTTACCCTGCAATTACATGCTACATTAAATGCTCCGCGAGAACACGGCGATCACCCTGCAATTAACTGGTCCCTGCTTCCTGGCAAGAGCATGCTGGAGACAGTTACTGGGGGAAATCAGGTGCTGCTTTGGTTCTTAATGGGCCTGGGTCACCTTGCAGCACAGGCTGCTGGGCCAGTCTGGGGGCTGCAACTCCACCTGGGATTGACTTTGGCTCCTGGAGAAGAGAAAGTGGCACTAGGGTCAGACCTGAGCCAAATATTATTGTAGGTTCTGTGGTAAGACCCTCCACAAGCTGGGACTTGGTGATCACTGAGGACTTCATTTTTGGAGTTCCCACATTCCACGAGCCTCTGTACAAGCTAGTTCTAGTCATGCTGACCCAGTAAATTACTAGTTATTTTTCAAGTTTTGGCTCAAAGATCACCTTCCCTGGGAAGTATGCTTTGAAAGGAGATTTGTAAGGTAGGAAAAAGTGGGCACATCTAGCATCAAATACCAGTTTTATCACTTAATAGCCACATGACTTTGAGTTACGTATTCAACCTCTCTGTATTTCACTGTATGTTATATATGTCGGTGCAGCTTCACTCTATAAGGGTGTAGGCCCTTCTGTACGCTGCTCAGTCTATAAAGAGTCACTTGGGATGCTTGTGGGTAATGCATGCTGCCAGTTTTACCCCAAGACAGCAGAAGGAGGCATGTGGGCATGTCTAGGACTCCCTAAAATCACCTGTGTACGTGCATTACGTACATACTCATGTAGGAACACAAAGTCATCCATTTGGCCCCAGGTTTTACTGGGGTATAAACAGCATGATGCTTGACACACAGTTGTTGCACAGAACCTTTGTCAAATCAGTGAGCCAGTGAAAAAATCAGCCAATCTCTGTGTATATGGTTTGTCTCTGTGCTTCACATTTACAAACTCCCTACACATAAACATGTATTGGGTTATTCAGAAACATAATACGTGCACACGATGGTAATTGGTCTCTGGTTGCCTGGAGATTCCAGAGAACTGGCTTGCTAGGGTGTGTGTAGATTGAGAATGCCAATGCAGGGCATTAAGAAAAGAGTTAATTATATATTTACTACCTCTATCATTTTCTTCTAATTATGTCTTGGCAAGCAGAGTCTCCTGGATGAGTCTTCAATCTCAGTGTCTTTAAAAATATAATAATAAATCAATGTGAAATGGAACAATCGCAACAGCCCCAACTGCCCAGGGAAGCACTGAAACAGGGAGATTCCCAGTGAACCCCTCAGGGCTCTGTTCCCACTGCATCTGGGTGTTAGGAGTCATATATGGGGCCAGGACAGCAGCAGGAGAGCAGCACCAGGGCCTTGACAAAAGCTCAGAAGGGTCACACAGGACTCTTGTGAGTAATGGTTGCTGCCAGTTTCCCACGAGGCAGTGGAAGGAAGAATCGGCATGCTCAAGCCAGAGCCACTCCATGCTCGGGGGCCTCTATTTGGGTTCTGCTCAGAGGAGACTGGGACTGTTCACTGTGCACTCTGGAGTGGAATGGTTTCACTTGGGGCGGCCTCGCTCTCTAGGGAACAAGTGGCATGACCTGGAGATCTTGTGTGAGGTTGTATGTTGAGATCTGTGCCATTGGCATCTAGTGGGTACAGGCCAGCGGTGCCGCTAAGCATTCTGTAATGTCCTGGAGCCCCTCCCCCGAGACAGACATGTCCAGCCCCAAATGACAGCCATGACAAGGGCGAGAGGCCCTCTATGTGTGACGGCAGTTTCTTTACATATTTCCACGCTATCTGTTCCTGACTGTGGTCACCCTAGTTTTGGTTTTTAGATCTCTTCCAACAAATTTCTTTTTCTTTTCATTTCTAATGAAAGGATCATGGAGATACACATGTGGAGAGCAAAGCATAGCCTTCCTTCCTTGTGCCACCATCACTACAGTCGAACCCACAGAGGACTGCCAAGCACTCTCCACTAGAGGACACCTGTCTTGATGGCCCCGGGCACCCTGGATGTTGATACCAGAGACTCTTCTCTAGGATCCAAAAGTTAATAGCACATAAAAGACCCAAGAAGGGCTTTCCCTGGATTCTCTCACTTCGTCTTCACAGACACCTTCAAAAGGCATCGACATGCACATCCCGTTCACAGTCAGGGGGAAGGGCTGTCTGGATGGGCAAGTCTGAGTACAGGCTTTTCCTTGACTGCACTGTGTGAGTCAGATCTCATCACACCCCTCTCTGAAGCTGGTGGTGAGAATAGTGAAGCTGAGACTGAAATGCTAAGTCCGCTTTACTCCACAGCACGTTCCTGGGCACTACAACTGGCTGCTGATGGAGAATGAATGAAAAAGGGATCAAGAAGGAGATGTGTCTGAGCACAAAAGTGGCAGAAATAGGAGAAGGCATAGATGACCTTTGTAGTTCTCCCCTCTCCCTACCTCATGAGCACTATCCCTGTCCCCTAACATGTGGGTGTCTTTCTATAGGGGCTCTAAGACTCAGCATGGAACAGAGAGACATTCCAAAAGGCAGAAAGAAACATCTTTCAGGAGCTGCAGTCTAAATAGAGATGTGGGTGATAAACATATGGGCTGATCACTCCAAGAGGAGGCCAAGACTGCTTCTGAACATGTGTTGGAGGCTTATAATAAAGGCCTGAGCCATGATGAGTAATGGAAAGCAGGGGGGTGGGGAATGAGAGGATGCTTTTCAACTCAAGTCTACTCCAGGAACACCTGGTTTGACCATACTGCAGAGAGGTACTGGGGAAGTGGTGCATGGCAAGTACTGGAGAGCCCTTCCGGTGATGCCCCCCTACCACCTAATGCAGCACTCCTCAGCACACATCCTATGGAGAGACACAGCCCGATGTCTATGTGTGCTGGAGCTGTAGTGCGTCATGTGTGGGCCTGTTATTCTGCAGTGATGCCACTTCCACCTGGGTGATGACAGGACAGGGCCATGGGCCACATCTCTGGAAAGGTCTGAGAACACTGGATTTGCAGGATGTTATCAAATCTTTATGAGAAAGTAAAAATTCCAGAGAAGAGACATTTTGAGGACTACTCTGTCAACTTTAATCTGCACCTGAAACTCCATGGGAAGTATCTGAAACTCCATGTGCCTGTTGTGATCAAACAGTATAGTGAATGCTTATATTTTTAAAAAATATTATTACTTTTTTAAAGGTTTTTTGAGACAGGGTCTCACTTTGTGATTCAGGCTGGCCTTGAGCTCAGCATCAAACTCACATCACAGCAATCCTCCTGCCTCTGCCTCCCGAGTGCTGGGATTACAGGCGTGAGCCACCACGCCCGGCACTGTGGTATGTGGTACTGGTTGCTGCTGGGGTGAGTCTCCACGCCCAGTATTGTTATGTGGTTACCGGGGATTGAACCCGGGTCCTTGCACTTGCAAGACAGGTGCCAGAACCACTGAGCTAAATCCCCGGCCCCCTTAAAAAATATTATTATAAAATATGCATTGCCACCCATCTCCTCAAAACACTCCTTCTAGCACTGAGGACTTATCTGATCATTCGGTAGCAGTTCTGAAAGTCTTCGTTTGAGTCTTTAGTTGTGTTGTCACGATTGCCTAGATGTCGTAAATTGATTGCAAAGGTTTCTCTTCCATGATCATTCTGACTGCAGGAAAGAGCTGGAAGTCACCAAGTGCCAGCTCTGGTACCTAAGGTTGATGAGGATATGCGCTAAGGTTTTTCTGTGACACCATTTGCAATAAGTGGCTGAGCAGTAAAGGATTACCTTAAAGTATGATGGATATTTAAATTTAAAAATGATTACAGTAGAAGACACTGACATCAACCCCCCTCAAAATACTGAGCACTCTCCTCTTTTCAAACACATTTATCCCATCAATCTCCATGTTGTATCTTTTACTTTTTAAAAAAATATTTAAATGATCACTGTATCTTTCAACCACCCTTAATAAGGGGGACAGTGAAATGCTGTACAGGAACCAAAAGGAACTGCATGGTCAAATGCATTGGGAAAAACCTGGATCGACCACTTCCCAGTCCAATTATTTAAACACAGAATGACCCAAACTTGTATTTTTAGTTAATTTTTACAGGATAATACAACAGGAAATATAAAAACAACAAAATGTTTTCTGAATTTATTCAATACAAGAATTGATTAGTTGAAATGATGCCTGGCTGAGCAACACTCAGGATAGCAAAGGAACTCACTGCCCGAGTGATGCTCAGTGTGAACTGGGGAGTGGGGAGGTGGAAGGAGAAGCTTTTCTGCAGGACTCGCAAGAGCCTCACACACAGAGAGTCAGATGCTGTCCTTCCCCTGAAGTGCGCGTTGTGGAAACCCTGATACTGGTTGACAAGGTCCAGGGATACTGGTCCTTTCTTCTCCCCAGCCTTACTAATTCCAGACATGCAGACATCCTCTGGGAATAGGAAGGGATGCTTCTACTCCCAGATGGGCATCCTCTGGCCTTAGAAATGTCCCTTGCTGAAGTTATTCTCTTCCACAGCTAATTGATTAACTCCCTGCTCATCTTCTTTGTTCAAATGCCAACCTCTAGCCTACACTTCTCTGACCACTCTGTGGATCAACACAACCAGCACCTCCCATCTCTGGCTTCTGCAATTCCCTTGAACCTCTCTGACCTTTGTTCTTTTTCTCCAATGCATGTTCGCCTTTCTATTCGTCATACTGCTTCAGAATCGATTGTGTTTACTCCTTACTATTTGTCTTCCCACCAGATTGTAGCCTTCATGAGGGAAGGGATATATGTTCCTTTCGTGGCAATATTACAAGTGCTCAGTATAGTTCTGGCACATAGGACACATTCCAAACGTGTGCTGGTTCTGCAGCTGAAAAAAATTTTTCAATGTGAAGATCTTATCAGGACGAGGATAGAGTAAGCATCATTCCCAAAGGTTCATAACCACAGACACTGTTTCTTTTCCCACAGAGCATCTACACCCTTCCAGACCTATTCATATTCATCCATGAACTGATTATACACAGTTTGAGTTTATCTTTAAATCTGCAAGAACAGTGCTCTGATGTTCACTTCCTACTCTTCTCCATTCTCCAGAGCTCCTGTTGCCTCCACTGAGAAGAGGTCCTGGGTTTCACACCACACCTGGTAAGTGATAGGTGCCCCACAAATACATATATAACCCTTAGTGTAATCCTCCAAGGTGAGTCTTAACCAACCATTATACAAATGAGAGCCCAGGTCTCAGGGAGATTCAGTAGCTTGGAGACCTGAAATTCAGACAAAGGTCTGCCATTCTTTAAATGTGGCATATCCTTCTCACAATGCCAATGAAGCAAACCTCCCTAAGCAGCACTTGGTAACTGTCAAAGCACAGAATCAGTCCTAAGATGTGGGAGCTGGGAGTCCAGAGTGCTTTCCCCATCAGCAAAGGCAGGCAGTGGCCATAGTGACAACAAAACCAGCAGTGATCTTAGCTGATGCTTATTGAGTCGTTCCTCTGTCCATCATTATTCTAAGCACATCTCATGGATTAAGACTTTCATTTTCGGCACTCTACAGACTTCACTTTACAGATGAGAAAACTAAGGCAATCAAGAAATTGCCTAATGTAATAATTTGCCCGAGGTCACACAGCTCTTACACCAAAACAAGAAGAAAGGAGTCTGAGGAGACACAGTGAAAGACCACCTGGTTCCACCACAGGGCACCTGACTCTGTCTTGGCGCTGAATGATGACTTTGGTTCCTTCCTTGCGCTCAGTGCTCACCAGCAGTGTCTCCTCGGGCTTTGGGCCTGACGCACTTCATTTTTTCTGATGTGAAGTCCTTTCTATTTAGGGATGAGAGTGCAACCTTGGGCCTCAGTTTATACCCTAGCAATCCTTTCCCATCTGCCTCTCCAGATAGCCTACTCTGGGACACTAGACCTGGTACCACACAACCCCTCATGGCTTATCATGTTCAGCCTTTTACTTGACATTAGAAGAACCAGTGACTCTAGGGGAAACTCAATGCTCAAGAGAACGCAGTCAACCAGAAATCTGGAGTAGAACACAGGCCTGAATATCTCATCCCACTGTCTTTTAATCCATTAATTAGCCAACCAACCAAACAAGAAGCATTTACTGAGCACCTGCTAAGTGAAAGTGAGCAGGAATGATGTCAGTGGACTTACTGTTTAGGTAAATTCATGCTCCATCTGTTCAAATCTCCATTCAATTTGTCATTAAGCTCCAGAAATAAATAATATCATCAAAAAGACAATCTTTTTCTAATGCAGATGGGACTTATTTATTACAACATACACAAATTTAGAAAACAAACAGCAATGGGGGCTTAAAGAACTGCCCAAGATTCTATAGAACAAACTGCTGGCTCATTTTGCAAGACTCTGGTGCTGTCTCCCTCCCCTCTACTGTTTTTGAGGCTTGGGCTCAGCTGTGCTACAGAAATGACTATAAAGACATCGAACAAGAAAATAAAATGTTATCTGAAGCTAGGAAAGGAAGTGGGAAGAACGACAGTCAGGTGGATACTAGGTATCAAAACACAGGGGAATGTGGTTCTGATATTCTCCAGCACATCAGGGCAACTGTGGTCTGCAACAATTAATTACATATTCCAAACCAACTAGAGAAGAGTTTAAAGGTTTCCAATATTTAGAAATGAGGAGATGGAAATGCTAATTACCTTAATTTGATCATTACACATTAAATACATATATCTAATTTTAACACTGTATCTCATAAATATATACAAATTTTATGTCAATTAAAATAAAATCATAAGTAAAGATGAATTCATGTAAAATTATCTTCAATATGACTCTACAATCACCTAACTTATGTGACTAACTCTGATCTTAATGTCACATCAACAGACTCTTATGACCTTATGTCTTTGTATGAAAAATAAGCCAGGTAGCCCCATCAAGAAATGAAAATGAAATGCTTGAACATAGAAAATTTTACAATAGCAATCAAGATGGTTTAGATCTAAACTATCCCTCCAAAGCCTCATGAGTTTGGAGGTTAGGTTTTTGGAGAGTGATTGGAGCCTCACGGTGCTGTGTTCATCAGTGGAGTAAATTCACAGGTGAATGTGCTATTAGGAAGTAGATGAAGAGGTGGTTCACTGGGCACCTGACCTGGAAGGATCAATCCTTCTCACTGGTTCCTCCCTTCTGTATCCACTTCTTGGATGCCACACATGCACAGCTTACCTCTACCAAACTCTTTCAACATGCTCTTTCTGCCTTTGGAACCAGATGACTATGGACTGAATCATCTACATCCATGAGCCAAAATAACCTCTTCTCCTCTAAGTCATGGATGTCAGGTATTCTGTCCCAATGATGAGAAAATGACTAAGATATGATGGAGAGCAGAGTAAACTAAAGAGACAGGAAGGTGACCTGGAGACCATCATGGAAGTGTGTGGAGTGAACTAAGCATAAGCAGTTGAGCCATCATAGGGAAGTGGAAGTAGCAAGCAGAAAGAGCCACTTCCAAGGACACTGGTCAAGACAGCTGGTTGGGCCTTGACATGGCTATTTTCTCATTGCTCAATGCTCATGACTTAATGGAGGAAATATTTATGTTAGCTCATGTTTTTAGCCCAAGATTGGTTTGCTCCAAGCCAGAAACAGAATGGTGGAAAGGCATGGGCAGAGGTACAGCTGTTCATCTCCTGGCATGCAGGAAGCAGAAAAGGAAGGAGGAACCGGGGACAAGAATATGCCATTAGGTCACATCCCCACTGACCCATCTCTAACCAGGCTTAACTTCTAGCAGCACATTTGACTATTGAACTCATTAGTGGAAGAATCTGCTGATAAGTACTTATAGCACCCCTCATTGTCTAGTTACTGTCTAAAGACATGAGACTTCTGGAGAATATTTTAAGTATAGTACCTCGGTTCATGAACTTAATTCTTCCCATGATTCTAGTTGAAACTGAATTGGATAAGAATCAGATCAGATTTCCTCATAAGGTCAGCACTGAATCCAACTGCTGAACTTGATTCAGTTCTTGTTCAGCTCTGTGTGATGAGAATTATGGAAAGAATCAAGTTCACAAACTGAGACACACTGTAACTGGCTTGAAGGAATGAGAGAGGCAGGAAGTCAAGCCAGTTTGGAGTTCTCCACTTCATCCCTGACAGAACAGGGATATGAGAAGAAGCGCTGATGTATGTATGTATGTGGGGGGGGGGTGGCATAAGAATGAGGATATGACTTGATGCATTATGAGCTTGTTATATTTAGACTTCCAGAGAAGCATTACTACATGGTCAAAAGAGCTAGCAAGCCCTTATTTCAAATCCCAGAACTGCCATTTACTACCTGTGTGACTGGCTAACTTTTAGGACTTCTCTGAGCCTCTATTTCCTCCTCTGTAAGAAGAGAAAACAAACGCAGGATCGCTCTCAGGATGGAGGCATAGGAGAGTGTCTGGTAACTGATGGATACTCAACCAGTTTGGACTTCTTACTTTTATTTTTTCTTTTTCAGACTCGCCAGGCAATTTCGATTGATCTCAGAGTGCACCTTGAACCTCGTATTGTAAATCTGGAAAGTAATGGGGGAGAGGAGATGGGAAAAGCACAAGCACAACTGAGATCAATTACCTTTTGGAGGAAAATGTCCTGTCAAACACCAACGAGCTCTGAAAATAAATTTTAAGTTAGTTGGTTTCTTCTGTCTTCCCACAAGGAGCACAACTCAGTTTCATTGTGCAAACATTTATGCACTGAACACAGTGGAAATGGGAATGCTGAAAGGCAGTCTTTGCAATAGAAGGCTCAGTTTCCTGGAGGGGGTGGACACCTCACAGAAAAGCCAACCAAAGAACAGTACAGAAAGAGCTCTAGAGTTTAAAGGATATTCCAAGGGGGGAGTGACTGATTTTGCCTGGAAGACTTTCAAAGGAAAACACTAGAACACTAACATGTCTCCCAAAATATTAAACACATTTAGTAATTTTTGAAATGAATGAACTACAGGTACTATTAGTTTCAAGACTATAATTGGAAGAAAAGGAAATTTTCACCAAATCTTAACTTCGAATCACTAGATCATTACAATAAAAAGAAGAGAGGGATGAGAAACAGTAGTTCTGGGAACACAGGATTTTCTAGATTCCAACTCATCATTTTCTAAACTACACAGATGAATTGTGATGTGTGGACAAGGACTGGCCTCTGTAACAAAAACATCTCTTTGTGTTTTTAGTTGTTAACAGGTGTGAAGCTTGGTAGAGATATATGACAAGAAAGGCACTTCTTCCCTGGAATTGACTTGGAGTATCCACTGCAAAGGAGAGATAATGATGAAGATAAAACCTCATAGACCCAGGTTTGCAAATCCCTCTTCTGCTTTGCTGATAAAAAGAAGTCACCAGTGAAGAGAAGTGACTCACACAAAGTCAGCCGGCTGGATGGAAGAGCTAGGATGGAGTCCCAGGGCTCCTAAATCTCAAGTGAGAACTCTTTCTACAGCATCATCCTGCCTCTCAAATGAATGAGTAACTCTAGTTCCCCCCTAGTCCACACAGCTACCAGCATGCAGATCCACTCCTAAACTGACTTCCAAGTAGGCTACTACTCCCTCTGCATAGAGAAAGGAAGGGTCTGCTACGTCTTTGGCCATATGTCACCAGGCTGCTCAGTCTGCCTCCAGGGTACCACAATTCGACCAGGAAGAACCCCCAAAGTAACAGACTCTAAGCTTCTATATAATAGCCTCATCTGATATTCCCTGCCAGCCAAGGCAGGAAGCTTTGCTAATTTCATTAATAACTTAATGAGATTATTAACCAGTACCCAGTAGGAGAAGATTTGGTCTTTCCTCTTGGTTATGGGAATGCATCCATTTCTTACACAATTATAGCTTGGGAGGATGATCACAAGGGCTGCCAATTGTGGGCTTATTAGGAGCAATTTGGAAGTGAGACTGGAGTTTTCTTTTTGTACAGAACCTTTTGTTCAAAGCAAATGAACTTGGGTTCTTCATATACTAATAAGAGTTGTCCAGGCGGTGTGTGAGCTTTAGGATCAGCCCTGGGGTAGAGTACTTAGAACTTTGCCCTGTGAGGAGGCAGTGTGTCTGAGTTCCCATTCTTCCACCAACCAGCCCAGACCATCAGTAGACTTCAAGGCCTATAAGTATTCACATTTAAAAATGCTAATGGATCATGTGCATTAGTGGTGTTTTGCCACACAGCCTAAGTAAATTCTAAACTCTCTGTCTTCTGATGTCAGTTAACTCTGCCTGGTCAGACAGTCCGATTGACAGTCAGTGATATCAAGGAGACTGACAGCATATTAAAGAAAAACAAAGGTAGTGGGAGGCACTGGAGAAAATCGATTTCTAAGGTCTGTTTCTGATCAACAACTTATTCATTGAAACGCAGTTTCCACGACCCTGCCAGGCCAGATTTACTTCTGTCTCTCTTGTACTCATCATCTGAGATTTAAGATAATGGTGGACATACATGTCTGCTCCCAACTAGACTGCTTGTCTTGAGGATGTGGGAGGAATTGAAGTTAACGTTCTAGCCAGGGCTGTGCTGAGCCAACTCACAGTGGCTCATGAGAGCCAATTATTTACATTTTTTCCTGATTCTGAGTTCAGCTACTTCTTGTTGCTACTTTTAAACCAGTGATAGTTTGAATATTTTTTAACAGAGAAATCAACAAATGAAGAAGGCTTTGTTTCTTCCCAGAGAGCTAGCTGTTAAATATTGAATAGCACCTTACTGACTACATCCTCAGTGCCTCATACTTAGGATGTAACAAGCAGGAAATCAAGATTTGATGAACAAATGAATGACTAGGCCCAACTAACTTGGGCTGAAAAGTTTTAGGGTAGAAAGAAGTGAGGCAGAGAGCCACCCAAGCTCACATGAGAGGCAAAACACCAGTGTAAGGGATTAAACTTGGGCTGCACACTAAACTCACCTGATACTCAGGCCACTGCCCAGTTTTGATCTGCAAGGGAGTTTAGGCATCATTATTTGCTCAATAACCTCATACAGTTTTTTTTTTTAAAGTCCAGTTTGAGAACCACTGTCCTGAGGTCATAGCAATCCCGACATTCATCTTCAAAGGCTCTCTGATGGCTAATTTGGTTGTCAGCTTGACAAGATGAAGAAATGCCTAAGAAATAGGTAAGTCACACATCTGGTATGTCTCTAAAGGTGGTTCCTGAGACATCTGGCACATGGATCAGGGAACTGAGTGGGGAAGCAGCTCCAGGGGGCTGGCTGGGACTTCTGGTTAGAATAAAAAGCAGAATGAGGAAGCTCACGCATGCTTAGTCCTTCCTGAGGGGTTTGTCTTCTTGCTGCTCTGTTGTTACCTATGTTCACCAGATTCCCCATATTTTAGCCATAGGTGGATTCTAAACCTCCAACCTTGGACCAAGGATGGTCCCTCATCTTCTGAGGCTTCTAGCTCCTTGAAATGAACAGCTACTGGTTTCCTTGGCCTGATAGTTTGCTTGCAGACAGCCTATGCTGAGACTATTTAGTCTCTGACTGTGTGAACCAATGTAATAAATTATACACACACACACACACACACACACACACACACACACACACACACATATATATATATATATATATATATATATATATATATATATGATTCAAATGTCCTTGACTGTGGCTATTTAATGCAAGAAGAGAGTCAATTAAACATGACACTTCACTGGTAGGCCAGTGACCATCCCTGTGACAGGGGGTAAGATACGATAAAGCTTTCCTCTCCACCTGGTATGATTCAGTTTTGGGGTTCAAATAACAATTTACTTAGGTGGCCGTGTAGGAAAGAATATCTCAACTTATCCACAAGGTCGCTGTGACCACTACTCCTAGTTCCCATGTGCACTTGCCTATTGCCCCTCTGGCTCCTTCGTTTGGATGTAACAGATGTGGCCTTCCTTCTGCAGCCACATACCTTTTATTTTTCTCTTTTGAAAGAACCAGGACCAATGCCATACCTCTTCTTTGAAGCTTTCTGTGATAACTCTAGCTATCAACAGAACACAGTGGGAAAAGCTTGGGAGTCAAACTCCCCCTGAGTTCAAGCTCCAGCTCCATTTAATAGCTGTGTCATTTAGCTTCTCTGAAATACATGTTCCACTTGAACAAAACGAGGTGAATAGCACTTAGATAAATTGGTACTATGTACTGGAAATAGGAGAGAACTAGACCATGATACGTCAGCCTTGTCGTGTCTGCTCTACCCTTTGCTGGCAATTCATTTGCTTCACATCTTTCTCTGACCCTCATTTTCCTCCTTTGAAAATGATGGAGTCTAACTAGATGCTGTGAATAGGTCTTTTCAGTTTAAAGGGACTTACTGTGTCTCCTTCTCATTTGGCATTTATCAGCCTTCTACAGTGATTGATCCTTTTCTATATAGGATCTGTCTCCCAATTCAAGGAGGACTCCAGAGAGTAGTGAACATCCCTTCTGCTTCTGCTGACTCTAGAGCCCAGCACAGTGCCCTACATTTAGGACATTTATCACATTAAGTTCCTATCACCTTGGCTCTGCTCTGCATTGAAAGTGCTTCATCAAAGAACAGGATTAAATTCTAGCACAGGGATGGCTGATGTTCCAGCGTCAGGCCCTGAGTCCCAGTAGACCAAAAGCTGCCACAGCTATGGGTAGATTACCCAATATATGTTGGTCATCAGCAAAGGCCTGTGAATATGTCTGCAAAATTATAAGAAGAGCCATGTGATAAAATACTGAGGGAGTAGTTGTGGGATTTGGAGAATATTCTCTTGTTTGTCCCCCATCTGGGATGATGCACGATGCCATTAAAAACATAGTGTGGTGTCACTTGGGGGTGGCCAAAGTAGAGCATGGGAAGTTACGCCATGCTGTGGGGCCAGAGGACTTTCCTGACCATGCTGTTTCATCCTCCTAGGCGCTCTACATCATGAGTTACACTCAGCAATATCCACTCAGTAATTGCCTCTTCCCCGAAGTGCACCACAGCCAATGTGTATTTTATTTCTCTTTAAATGAGAATTTGCTAGCGGGCCTGTATTTTTTTCTCACCTAATAACAAGTGACAGCAAAGTGTGAAATTAGCAGTAACAAGCACCAAGGACTAAATTTTACCAACTCCTAAACAAGCTGAGAAATCAGAAGCTGGTTCTCAGTACCCAGGGTTAAGTTGTAGTCTTCTTGACCAACCATGTGCTCTTCAGACTCTGGACACACTCAGAATTCGGAGTTAGGAAGTGTGGTGGTTCTACAGCAACTAGGAAGTTTTATTGCTGCTGACACTGGCTCATTTGATCCAAGAATCCCAAAGGACTGGGGTAATGCAGAAGAAATGGGCTTCTTGAGATGAGATTTCAAGCATTGCTCCCTTGAGGACTTGATGTATATGTGTGATTTCAACTTTTCATATATAGATTCTTCCTAGCATGGGAGAAATAAATGAGCTCCTAAGCTGTGTCAGACAACCACACTTTTCATAGCTACCTTGTCTAGTAGCAATGTGTCCTCACTATAGAACTGTACATACCTATGGCAATGCCACTAAAGCCCACACAAACCAAGGCTGTGCCATTCCCGCACTTGTCCCTGCCAAAGACCCCCTCGGTGCTGGGCCGTGTGTCTGGGAGAGCTAATCTCTTTGAGTTTAATTTCCTCATTTGTAAAATGGAGACAATAATATGTTAGTCACAGGACATTGAAAAGATACAGTTGGGAATATGTAGAATTTAGAGCCGTTTTATTTCCCCTACAAAGTCCAGTCTTGCTGTTCTACTCTTAAAAGCTTCAGACCTAGACTGTGGCAGAGCGAACATCTCCCTGCCCATCCCTGCGCAGCACCGCGACCTCATTTCCTCCACTCGCCGGCTCTTCTGAGGCACACGCTGTAATTTGTGACCCTCTCTGCTCTCTTCTGCTATTGTCAGATATCTTCTCTGTGCTTTTCTGTCTCTTATTTCTTTCTCTCTCTTTCCCTCCTTTCCCTCCTTCCTCTCCTCTCCCTCCCTCTCTCTTATACACACATACTTTTTCTGATTTCAAAACTTTTATTCTTTCCTGGCTTTATTGAGAAATGATGTAGAGAAACTTGTATACATTTGCAATGTAGAATGTGATGGTTTTCATGTATGTTTAAATAGTGAAATAGTTACCACAGTAAAGATAATTAATATATATGTGCATCTGTGTACATATATACATATATGTATATATACATAAGCACATACATAATTAATATATATGTGTATACATTATATATGCAAATATATTATGCATATTATATATTATATTAATATGTGTATATATTATATATTATATATAATTAATATGTGTGTATACATATGTACACACATATATTAATTAGCTTCACATGGTAATTCATTATATATAATATACCACATTATATACGTGTGTGTATATATATATACATATATGTATATGTGTACACACATACCTGTATATATATTTTCATGGTTACCTTTTAAAAAAATTTATAGTGAGACTATTTCAAGTCTACTCTCAGTACAGGTCAAGTGTAAAATACAGTACTGTTAACTATAGCTGCTGTGCTGTACATGACATCACCAAAACTTACACATCTTTCAACTGAAACTGAACTCCGTGGCTCTCAGGTTCCCACTTCCTTCACAACCACCCCAGGAGACATTCACTGTACTCACTGTCATTCAATACTTTTTATATATATATAAGAGTCTGCATGAGACCATGTGATGTGTGTGTGTGTGTGTGTGTCTGGCTTATTTCATTAAATAAAATGTTCTCCATTTTGGACCATGATGTCATGAATGACAGACTTGTCTTCTTTTTAGAACTTCAATACTATTCCTCCACTCCCTTGTGTGTGTATACACATTTTCTTTATCCATTCATCAATCGGTGAATATGTACATCTTCTGTCTTGTGAATAATGCTGCAAGGAACATGGAGTGGACATCCCTTTTTGAGATACCAATTTCATGTCCTTTGGATATATACAGAGTGGACTTCTAAAGCATATGGAAGTTCCACTTATAATTTGCTCAGGAATCTCCATCCAATTCCTATAACCGCTGTCCCAATTTGTATGCCCATCAACAATGTCCAGGTTTTCCCTTTTCTCCATATAAGTGCCAGCACCTTTAATCTTTTGTTTTTCTAATAGCGTCTACAGTACTAGGTGTATGTGATATTTCACTGTAGTCCTGATTTGCATCATTTGATGCTTAGTGATGCTGTCTTCATCTACTTTTGGCTACATACAGGACTTCTTTAGAGAAGTGTCTCTTCAGGTTCTTAGCCATGTTATTATAAGGTTATTTGTTTTCTTGCCACTGAATTGTTTTAGTTCAGGGGTTAACCTCTTACCAGATGTAGGGATGGCAAATATTTTCTCTCAATCCATAGTTTATCTGTTCACTCTCATAATGATTTTTTTTTGCTGTCCAGAAATATTTTAGTTTGATGCAATTTAATTTATTTTTGCTTCTGTTGCCTATGCGTTTGAAGATCAAATTTTAAAAAATCATTGCCTAGACTCACAAGAAGTTCTTTTCCCCTAAGTTTTCTTCTAGTTACTTTGTAGTTTTTGGACTACTTCTGTTTTATTGGCTATATTCTGCTTATATGCTACTATTGTGATAGTTTTGTTACTATAGCTTTGCAATATATTTTGAAATCAAGAACCTCTGGGCTTTAAGCTTTATAATTTTTGTTTAAGATTGCTTAAGCTTTTCAGGGTTATTTATGATTCTGTACAAAGTTTTCCTACTTTTGTGAAAACTATTAGAGTTTTGAAAGAGGTTGCACTGAAGCTGTACATCATTTTGGGTAACATGGGAACTTATGCAATATTAATTCTCTTAATCTATGAGCACAAAATCTCTTCCTTTTATCTGTATATTCTTTAATTTCTTTCATCAGTGTTTTATATTTTTTAATCTGCAGCTCATTTACCTACTTGACTAATTTCCTTCCTATGTATTTTATTTTTACTATTATAAATGGGATCACCTTCTTAATTTATTTTCCTGAGAGTTTGTGATTACATGTAATTGATTTTCTTGAATGTTGGTTTTGTATCTTGCAATTTTCCCAATTGTGTACTAATTCTAATAATTTTAATGGTATCTTTAGGGTTTTTTATGTAAAATTTTTCAGCAGCAAACAGAAATTTCACTTAGATTATATCTTATTTTTTCTTCATGAAGACATTTGTGACTAGAATCTTTACCATTAGAGCTGCTTTTTCTTCATCTTACAAGCTTTACGGTGCAGCACCTGCATTTTTTAAAAGTTTTTTAAAAATTGTCTTTGATTTCTTCCTTGACCCACTAGTCATACAAGACATATTATTTAATTTCCATATATTTATGATTTTTTCTCCCATTATTGATTACTACTTTTACAACACAGTGGGTGGAAAAACACTTAAGATGATTTGAACTTTAAATTTAATATGTCTTGCAACCTAGTCTGACCTGTCCTAAAAGATGCTCCATGTGGAAGTGCAAAGAATGTGTATTCTGCTGCTGTTGGATGAAATGTTCTGCATCTGTCTGTCGGGTCCATTTGGTCTACAGTGTTGCTCAAATCCACCGTGTAATTATTGATTTTCTGTCTGGATGATCTGTACATTGCTCCAAGTGGGATACTGAGTCCTTTATTACTCTTGTGCTGCTGCCTATCCCTCCTTTTCATTTAGGTAACATACACTTTAAGTGATCCAATGTTGTATGAAAATATATTATTCTAATCTCCTGATTAATGAAGTCGTTTACCATTCCATGGTGACCTTGTTTTCCCTTGTTAGTTTTTTACTTATATCCTATTTTTTTCTGATATAAACTGAGCCACTACTACTCTCCTTGTTACCAATGGTGTAGAATATTTGTTGTCATCCTTTAACTTTCAGCCTTTGTGTGTCCTGAAAGCTAAAATGAATCCCTTGGACATAGTATTTAATTGATTCTTGTTTTTTTAATTCAAATTTTTATTGGTACATTATGAATATGCATCATCATCACACTCAACATTGAGAGTTTGTACTTGAATATGACAGGACTTGATTCTCATTTTCCCCTTCCCCTACCCACTCTGCAATCCCCCACCTCCAATATACATAAGCTTTGTTTCCTTTTTTTAATACGATCACATTCTTTGTCCCCTTGTTATTTACTCCTATATTTCCTCTTAAATAATTTCTATTTCACAATATCAACTATATATACTAGAACTCATTTACATCTTCATTTTCTCATGCACAATATTTACACATCTGTGACCAATTTATTTCAGTTATGAGGATGTCCTGAAGGTACATCTAAAGTATTAATGATTCAATCTTATCATTTTTAATGGCAGAATAATACTCCATACTATAAAAAAAACCACATCTTCTTTATCCAGTCTCCAGTTGATTGACATTTGGGTTGTTTCCAAGACTTAGCAATCACAAACAGAGCTGCTATAAACATGGGTGCACATATGTTGCTCTGATATGAATCTTTTAATTCTTTTGTGTATATACCTAGCAGAGCAATAGCCAAGTCAAATGGGACCTCCAATCCTAGATTTTGAGGACTCTCCACACTGATTTCCACAGAGGTTGTATGAGTCTACATTCCCACCAACAGTGGAGAAGGGTTCCTTTTTCTCCACAGCCTCACCAACATTTGTTGCTGGCTGATTCTGAGACAGCAGCCATTCTTTGTGGAGTGAGATGAAATCTCAGTATTGTTTTCATCTGCATCTCTCGAATGACCAGTGATGTTGAGCATTTCTTTATACACTTCTTAGCTGCTCTTGCTTCCTCCTCTGAAAAGTATCTCTTTGTTTCAGATGCCCATTTTTGAATTGGGTCTTTAAATTTGGGTGGGCTGATTTTTTTTAAGCTCTTTATATATTCTAGATAGTAGCCCTTTGTCTGAGGAACAGCTGGTAAAGATTCTTTCCCATATTGTTTGTTGTCTTTTGGCTCTATTATTTCTAATTCACTCAACCATTGTATTTCTTTTGATTGGAGGATTTACATTTAAAGTAGCTAATAACTAGTTTAGTACTTACTTTTGACATTTTGAAAACTGCTTTGTATTTTTATTTATTTGTTCTTTTCAACTTCTCTTGCTGTCTCCTTTGTGACTGAATGGTTTTTTAGAGCATATACTATGATTCCTTTCTATGTCTTAAATGTATTGACTACAATTTTTTTTCTGTGTATTACGAATCTTATGCAAAACATGTTTTTAACAGTCTGTTTTGAACTGATAACTTTCCCCACATACAAAATTTATGCTGCTTAAATTCTCTTCCGTATTTTGTTATTAACATCACAAGTTATTGTGTCTATTAAAAATTTATGACATTATAGGTATTTTAACACTTTTGTCTTAACTTTCATATTAGTGTTAGAAATAATTAAATTATAGTTATAAAACATTCTGAAGTTCACTACATTCTTAGCTCTACAATAAGTTTTGCACTTCCATATTTTCATGCTGTTAGTTACCCAGTTTTGTTTCCACTGGAAAAACTTCCTTTAGCATTTTCTTGTAAAACAGGGTCAGTGGTGGTAAACTCCCACAGTATGCACTTGTCTACAAATTCTCTATCCTCTCTGAAGAATAATTTTACTGGGTACAGTATTTGTGGTTAAAAATTAGTTTTTTTCCTTTCTTTCTTTCTTTCTTTCTTTTCTTTCAGTACTTTGAATATATCATCTCACTCTCCCTTGGCCTACAAGATTTCTGGTGAGAAAATCAGTTGAGAGTATTTTTGGAATTCTCATATAATAACAGGTTCCTTTTCTCTTGATGTTTTCAAAATTCCTTTTGTCTTTGACTTTTGAGAATTTGAAAGTAATGCATCTCAGTGAAAATTGTTTTATATTTAATCTATTTCAAGGTACTTTGGGATTCATGGATCAGGATGTTCATTACTCTCTTGAGAGTAGGAAAGTTTGCTGTCACTATTTGTAACAAGTGTCCATCCTCTTTTTCTTTTTGTACTCCTCTGGAACTCCCATAATGCAAATTTTTATTGTATTAGCTGGTGATGTGCTATAAGTTTTTATGCTTAACTCTTATTTTTATATTTGTTCATTTCAAGTGACCTGTTTGAGATCACTGTGACACTGCTTGATTTAAGTCCACTGTTGAAGTTATTCATGAAATTCTTCAGTTTAGTCATTATTTTCTTCAGCTCCAGACTCTGACTTTTTTGTTTTTGTTTTTGTTTTTGATTTTTTTAGGATTTTATCTTTGTTGAACTCGAATCCTGCCAGTGTACTGGTTTCCTGATTTCATTTAGTTTTCTTTATGTGTTCTCTTACAGCTCACCGAGCTCAGCGTGGGGTCTTTGTGGGCAGGTCAGCAAACTGAAAACATGGAAGTTTGTTTGGCATTAGGGTCCACTAGGGTAGATATGGCAACTGAATCCATGGGAAAGTCTGGTCTAAGGGGACATATCTGACTCTGCAAAGGCCTAGATCCTGAATGGGTGTTGGGGGAAGCCTAAAGTCAAATCTTATGGGTTCAGGACTAGTACTAGGGTAGAACTGGACCCTGCAGTTAGGAAGTTTGTCCTAGAGTCTGGGTTTACTGGTTGTACCTGGTGCTCCATGGCAAAGTCACTGCATTCTCCTTTCTCTGTGTGAAGGTATCTCTTTGTGAGGCACTGCTTGGGCTTGAGGGAAGGGTGATGTGAGTCATGGAAAACTGTCCTTTCAACTCTCTTCAGTCAATCTCTTCTTATTTTGAGGCTCCACCCAGATGCTGCAATCTGCACTTGGATTTCTTAGCTCGGGTGAAGGCACCCTCTGTGTATGAATCGCTGCTCAAATAAATGTTTCAGAAAAGGGATGAGGGCTCAAAATGCCTTCTTTCATATTGCTAATTTCAGTCACATGTGTATTCCATTTTCAGGTCTTAAGACAACTTGCAGCACTGTTTCCTCCTCTGACTCTGACTCTGACCCATTCAAGTCCTTCTTTGAAAAGTATCTCATGCCTTCCGAGGAATCTTATTGAAAAGACTAAGGAGACTGAATCTCTATTCTTATCCACAATTATCTGTAAAGTTCAAATCTACTCTTTTGTACACCCTTTTGTGATAGGGCCCTACAAACTCTATTTCTACATTTCCAGGTAGAACTCTATTGGGTTTTGCCAATACATGCTGTAAGGTAGGGTGAGGAAGAAAATCCTATCCTCTCCTTTCCTTCCTCTAAACAACCTTGATTTTTGCTGTTCCTGTCAGCCCTACTCTAGTTTTGTTGGTCCATTCTAGGAAGTAGTTGCCCAGCTCCAAAAAGTTGAGCAGATCTGCACTTGAGATTCACCCTCAGTTTCAGAGCACACTTCATTATATCCCTTCAGAAATAACTGGTAATGATCCCTTCTTGAAAGACCCCACCCCACAAGTTTCCTCTTCCACGCTCACATGTCCATTGTGAAAGGAATCCCTTCCCTCAGATTGTAATTTGAGCTTTGTGAAGCATCTAATCCAAACTTTTGCATTTTAGTAATTCTAACATATTAATTTTGTTGCTCCAGTCTTGGGGACAGTAGTTCCTTTTTTACAGAGCCTATATCTATGACTTGTTGTTGGTGCCCTCTTTGTCTTTCAAGTTGCCTATTTAACAATTCATTATTCCCAGCTTTTCTTCTTTTGATTGAATTCTCTTTGCTAAAAATTTTGATATTACTTCTCTAACCGGACATTGACTGATATGACAAGTACACATACAACCTGTGACTCACAACTATCAAAGGGCATATCAAACACACTTCGAGCTGTTATCTATCATTAAACATACTGGAGCCTTTCTTCTTTCTACCTTAGGGCACAAAGTAGTGTCTGACTCAAGGTTCACTGGTGAATTTGTGAATAGTAATAAATTAAGTGAAGAGATGAAGGGTGCCTATGGAGCCACTACCTTTCAGGGCATAACTGCTAGAACTTCTGGGATGACTGTGGGATATATTTCATCCCGCAATGTTCTCATATGAAAGAGAGCCTTGCACTTCAGAAACCATGGAATCATCCCAAGGAGTTCATGAGAACCCCAGTCCAAGAGTGAGCCCTATAGTTTGGGGATCAAATATTAGCTCTGTGACTTAATCACTCTGAGACTTTGAGCAAGTGATTTAACCTCTTGGTTCTAGTTTTCTCACTCATAAGACATGGATGATAAGATTGCTATGGGGAATAAATGAAGAGAAATGTATGCAAATGAGTCTATTTTAATAGCTGGCATAGGATCGGAGTTAAATATTTATGAATCATCCCTGTTCTTGCCCCTTCTCGACTGTTACAGCCTTAGGCATTAGTAAGAATCAGAAATATTTCCTGTTTTCAAGATATTGGGGAGGAAGGACAGACTGATCCATCTTCATTACCATCATCAACATGATTGTCATCAGTACGATTCATTTACATAAGGTGTGATGCTTAGCATGTTTTCTTTTATATACTCTTCAGACCAATCTTCTCCTTATCATTCTGCCATGCTTGTATTTGTGATAAAATTAGTATTATTTGTAGGTAAAAAAAACTTTATGAATTTAAAATATTGCAAAGTTCAATAGGTTGCAATTATTAGTACTATAAATTGGACCCTTGTCTATTTGAGTGCAAGATTCCTGCTCTATTCTCACACTGCCTTCTGACCCCAGAGAGCAAAAGTCAGATCTTTCTCATGTCCTCTCATCAAGCAACTGTCGGCTCCAAGCCTGTGTTTGGTTTTTCAGAACCTGACATGACCTGCAGCCCTGGTTGACCATCAAATGTCCTTTTCTGTGCATGACCCTGACATGAGAGGTGCTCAGCCTCCTCCCCAAGTGGGATATGAGTGAGCACAGTCCCCCTTCACCTGTCCCACAACCCACTGCTCACGCTTGCCTAAGACGTGCATTTTTTTGAGCAAGCATTCATCCTTCATTGACCCAACTTCTGTACAAATTCAGACCCTCATCATTCCTTCTCTGTCCTTTCCTGCCTCCTAAGGATTCCTCTTCCTCCAGTTCACCCTGCTCTAGCCCTTCCCAGCCTAATGCTGGACAGCACTGTCAATGTAACTCCTTCTCTGATGGCCACAATCATTAGCTTCTTAATGCATTTCTATTATCTCCAAGTTTTTGTACAGCAGAGAACTGCTATTTTTATCATTGAAAAGGTTTTTTAAGTTATATTCAAATCCTAACATTCCTCCACTTAATATCCTTCTCTTTCTCCTATTGCCTTCAGGGTAATGTTGTATACTTTGACATTAAAATATCAGGCCCTTCAGCCTCATTCCCTGAAGTTCCCCTCAAGAACTCCTGAGTACACAGTGCATAAAGATATTTATTTCTCCACCAGTGACCCCTGCTTGTTTATTCACCACATCTTAACCACCATTTGTACTGATCTCAGGCAGATCCCAATTTGTTTTGAAATAAGAACTCAAATGTCACACCTCCACCCTGGGAAGTCTCCCTGACCACCCATAGTGGTGCACGCCTGTGCACATAGCAGCTGCTGAGCCCATGGAAAAAGATCACATGCCATTCTGATGGTCTCTTTCTGACTAGATAACAAGATATTTGAAAGCAAATGCTTCACCTTAGGTATGTTAATGGGATCCTTCAATGTGCACCCTTCTTACATGACCTTCTGTCATGTACTGCATACTAGTTATGCAAGTCCATAAATAGCCATGGATTCTGTCCTCCTGGAGCTTACTGCCAAGTGGGAAAGACAGGTCTGAAATGCACAAGGCAGGAACTAAATAAGAAATTTAAATTGTGAGACATGTCATGAAGGACGCAATTGGTGCTATGATAAAAATTAATTGGTAGAAGGGGATTACTTAGGATTCTCCTGAAAGGCCTCTCAGAGGAGGAGATGGCTTTTACACAGAAGTTTTAAAGATGTAAAGGAACCAGAAAGAGTGATCAGGGGGAAGAAACAGCCTGTGCAAAGCATCCCAGAGTGGATAGAGCCTGGAGTGCATTCAGCAGAGAGCAGGGAATGCAGGAGCAGCTGGTGGGTGGAGTGTGGCAGCCCTTCCAATAGTGAACCGGTTGGCCTCTCTAAGCTTTGAAGTGACATAACCAAGTCTGAGTCTTAAATGGCTACTCTGACCTTCAGGCTTTTACTTAAAATTGAGGCTCTACCATCTCCTTTTCAGATTATTATTATTTTTATTATTATTATTTTAGTTTTAGTTTTTTGAGACATGGTCTTGTTTTGTAGTTCAGGCTGGCCCTGAGCGCAGCTTTGAACTCACAGCAATCCTCCTGCCTCTGCCCTCCCAAGTGCTGGGATTACAGGCGTAAACCACCATGCCCAGCATTGTGGTATGTGGTTCTGATTCCTGCTGGGTGTGAATCACCACGCCTGCCATTGTTGTATGTAGTTACCAGGGATTGAACTGGGGCCCTTGCACTTGCACGGCAGGCACCAGAACTACTCAGCTGGGTCCCCAGTCCTTTTCAGATTATTCTTAGATGAGAGTCTCTTTTATGAAGGTAACCTCTAAGCCAGGACCTGAAAGAGAAGAAGAGAGGGCCCCAGTGAAGACCAGGGTGATCTTACATTATTTGGCACATAATAGGAACTGAACGGACGAAGTTTTTTGTTAGGCTATTTTTATTGTATTGTTTTTGTTTTTGCAGTCAAATGCCCAACAGCTTGATACTTGGTCCCAGTTTCCCATGTCAAGTGGGATTTCTTCTCATCACAAGGAGCCAAAAACTCCTGACCACTCAGTGATGATTTCTTTACAGAGACAAATGGGCTGACTATGAGAGTAGGCTGCCAGCCAGGTCCCCTTCTTCCCTCATTTGATCTTGCTCTGCTGAAAGAAGATGACATAGAGGACCATAGTGAAAAAGTCTCTGAAATAATCAAAGCAAAGAGCATCATTTTATGGAGAGTAACTGAAGGCCAGAAATGGGAAGGAGAAGTCTGACTGACCAGGGAAGTCAGCGCCAAATTTGGCTTTCAGGCTGGAGTTTCCTAACCTACATCTGGAGTTCATTTTCTATACCAACCTGTCTAGTAGTGTAACTTGGTGACTAAAGGATGAGCTCCCATGAGGGAGCTTCTGATCTCACCTTCTGCCAGATTTAAGTTCAGCATGTTTGCTGTATCCCTGAGAAGGTGACTGTGCCTGTGAAATGCAGGGAAACATGCTCTCCTTGACAGCCAGCCTGACCGAGCATTACCTGCCCCTGCAGAACAAGCAGGTAGTTATGCTCTAGGCTGCAAGTGCTGGGGTGAGCTGAGCACCCTTCACTCAGAGAGTGTTCAGAGAGTCAAAGGCATCTGCTGTCCAACTTCAGTCCTGGAAGAGAAGGGGAGCAAGCCAAAGAGGGCAGTGACTTGCTCAGTATCACTTGGATTTCAGAGCAGAGATGGAGAAAGGACCTGTTTTCTGTGACCTTCCCAGTAGGTTAACATTCTGCTTCCTTTTAACCATGTCTTCTCTATCCTGCTCCTCCCTTTCCCTTTCTGAAGACTTTCAAAAACACTCACCAAAAAAAAAAAAAAAATCAACCAATTCCAAGATCAGACATCCTTTACAGTTACCAATGATAATCCCTAGGTAAGACATACCAGTTCTGTCAATGAAAATATGTGTGCTGTATCTCAAGATCCACTCAGCATATACCTACATACATCAGCTTTACCAGCCCCACCATTCCAGGAGGAATAATCAATCCATTTCTTATTTGAAAACTGAAATTCAGAGAAACAAGATAATTGAAGACTGAGCCAAGGTCATGGAACACGGCAAAGGCAGAGTGGGACAGTAATTCAGAATTCTGGTCTCAGATCATAACCTTACCTTTGATCTATTGCCTTGGAAGGCACTTACTGAGAGTGTACATTTATGTGCATGTATGTATGTGTGTGCATGTATGTGTGTGTGCTTGTGTGTCTGATGTTTTCCCACTTGATTTTTAAAATAATTAATTGGTGATCATGTACTTTTTTCTCCCATTTTACAGATGCACACATTCCATCATTCTGCAAATACGTCTGTCTCTGCCATGGGCCAGGCACTGTGTTGAGCTGAGCAGCTCCTCTCAGAGCTGATGCACCACTGGAATAAAGAATTCAAGACAGTAATGTAGAAATGACCTGCCCAAACACACTCAGCGCTAGGCCAAATGCTGAGTCTCCGTTCAGATTCCATTGTCTCTCTATGGCACGCAGCTGTCTCTTGTTAAGACTGATGACTGAGGCTGTGACAAGATGATTCTCAGGAAGGCACTCCACCTCCCCACTTTCTTTGTCCCATTGAATCTTAAGAGCGGCTCTGGGACAAGGTATCCTCTCTCCTTGCAAATGACTTACATAAAGCAGCTCTTATGAACCATGCTGCAATTAGAAATAAGGGGAAGATCAGCTAGATGAGAGAGAAGGAAAGAGAGAGACTGAGACTGAGAGACAGACAGAGAGCAGTGAGAGACTGCATGCTCCAGGGCTTACGCTGAGGCTGCCCAGCCAATGCTGGGGGAATGCACCTCAAGAGCCATTGCTATCTGGAGATTGGATACTAGCACAAAGGGAACACTTCCCTTCCCCGCACATGCACTCCTGTCCTCATGTTGGAGGTCTTTTCTTCTTATCCCCTGCACTTTAAGAGTTCCAGAAGCCCCACCGTTCTGTGGTTGGCATTGCGTGTGCTCATGGCCTTACTATCAGCCCAGAATCAAAACTTCAGAATCCTGGCTTTTTCTTGTCCAAAGAGAAGACCCCAGTCCTCCCACCCACCCAAACAGTGATGAGTACCACAGCCTAAAAACAGCACTTTATTCTCCAAATATGAAGATACTATCATGTTGGACAGTGCTGAAGGATGGTAGGATGGGCACTTGTGTTAAAGGGACATTTGGCAGAGACCTCAGACTTTAGATCCTAGTAGACATATACAAGCAAATGCTTCCTTCCTATGCCTGAGATGTGAATTTGTTGAATGCAATTATTTCATCTGTGCAACCATTTAGTAACTTTGGTTTATCATAAGCACCGTGCGATTTCAAAGACCCTGAAAATATTTCCGGGAAATCACAGAACAGTAGGTATCACTTCGACAGTATACTTGGGGAAACTGAGGCCCAGCACTTTCATCTCAGAATCCGCCAAGAGAACATCCCTGTTCCATCTGGGTAACACCTCCAGAGAGATTCCTCAGTGCTGAACTGTCCAGCACAGGAAGCACCAGCTACTGAGTACTTGTGGGGTGGAAAGTTCAAACAGCAAAGGGCTGTGCATGGGAAACACGCATCAGGGTTCCCGGAGCCAATCAGAAATAAAAAAGAATGTAAAATTACTTCATTAATAATTTTTTATATTTATTACATATTGAAAAGATAATGCTACTTTGGGTTAAATGGAATACATTATTGAAACTAATTCTACCACTTCCTCTTAACTTTTCAAAACGTGGGTATTAGAGAGTTTGAAATTGCATAGAAGGCCCACATTATGTTTCTATTAGGCAGTGCTGCAGGGAGGGAAGTCAGTACCATTTATCCCAAGCACATGCTGCGTGCGCTACAGCAGGAGGTGTTCCTGAGGAACGTTTACAAGCAGCCTTGGAGAGCTGAGAATGCTCTTTTCCATCCCTGTAGAATGACCTGAATTTTGGGATTGCTATGGCAGGTTGGGGCTCTCAGAGTCTCCAGCCCTGTTTCTACTTCTATAAGCATCCCAAGTGAGGGCAGGGCAGCAAAGGAAAGGGGGCACCAAGGGCTAATTTCAGATGAGAATATCACGCTCAGGGCAGACTTGCTCCCTATAAATCACCTTGATTTGTCACCAAATTAGATGGTGAAATGAGACATTGGGCAGAAATGAAATTGCAGCTGTAGCAGCAGCGTCGCCCCACTCGGACTAGCTGTGCAGACAGGGCTTTTCACACCTGAGCTTTGAACATTAGTATTTCAGGGAGATGCCAAGTGCCTGATCCTGGTCTCTGGCCAGGGTGAGTCGGCCCTTGACTGCTAAGAAGTGCAAACTTGGTTCCCTGGTCATTTCTCTTATACTGGGCATTTCTGAGGCCCAGGGAAAAATGAGAAATTTTAGGGTGATTTTCAATGTAGCCTTTATAGGGTAGAGTATTATTTTATATTTGTATTTTCTCTCTTGCTCTGTACAGAGCTCCTTAAAATGAGGACTGATTCATTTCTGAAACCCCAGAGATCTAAACAGTCCTAGTGAACAGAAAGTGTCAGGCAAATGCATACTGACCAAATGAATGAATGAGCAAGTATGTCCACAAGGCCTAATAACTTAGCTCAGGAAAGAGTTCAGTTTCACTCAGAGCTTTGCTTCCTCCAGGCCCCCTTCTGAGAAGGTCAGTCTCTGGTGTGGGTTCCTGGTGACACCTAGCAACAGTTTCCATGACAACGAGAAGCACCATTTTCCCAAGGTACTGTTCCCCTCCCCCACCCTTCACCTGGCACTGGAGAGGCTGCTCCCCTGTTCCACCTCTGCAAGCAGAGAGGAGCAGCTCCCTGAGACAGCTGATCCTGCAGCCTGGGGCCAACCCCCCACCACACAAGGGTCCTGATGGAGCAGGAGAGAATTGAACTCAGTAGAATCAGATGTGCTCTGGAGCTGCAGGCAAATGGAGGAGGGAAAGACTGGGACATCAGCGGTGAATCCTCAGTGCAGCCCCAGGGAGAGCTTATCCCAGGGGTCTGTACATCGAGAGTGAGCAGAGAAGAGGCTGTCATGCCTGAGGCTGAGTGGGCACAGGGTTGGGATGGAGGGGAGCCGCTAGCAGGAAGGTCCAGGGAGAACAGACTTCAGACAGAAGGCTACCCTCCTGGGCTCACTCACTTCAAGGTCCTCTTCAAAGGCCCCTTCTTGTGATTGAATCCACTGTTCTCAACAGTCTCCTCTGCACATTACCACATCTTCAAATTAGAGCTCGATGTCAAGAATCCTGAGAGGAGAGGCTGTGTCTTTTTCTTTTTTGTTGTTTTGTTTTGTTGGTGGTGGTCCTGGGGACTGAACATAGGGCCTTTGCTCTGAACTATATTCTCAGCCTTTTTTATTTTGAGACAAGGTCTTTTTATGTTGTACAGGCTTGGCTTAAACCTGCCTTTCTCCTGCCTTACCCTCAGAGAGTGCTGGGATTATAAACATATACTACATCTGGCCCCAGGTGTCTTTTTAACTCAGCTTTACAATTCCAGCCTCTAGCACAGTCTCAGGCACATAGGAGATATAATGGAAAGGATGAAGAGTGGACACCAAGTTGTGTTGAACAGCAATAGGGCAGATTCAGGGCTTAGAAACCAGGAGGAGTCAGGGCGCAGGCCTGTGCTGTGCTGATTACAGCCCATGGCCAGCTTTAGGAAGAAGAGGAAACCAGAGCTTTGAGAGGTGAGCCTCTGGTCAAGACCGCAGCGCTCACATTGCAGAGTTGAGACTCGGAGATGCTTCTGGCTACAAGGAAGAAATTTATTTATTTTTCTCCGAAGCAGAATCACTGAGACATCCACTTCATCCCCTGGGGGACCTGTACACTCCAGACAGATGCACTGCCTGCATGGGGAGGGGGTGCCAGGGGCCTGAAGGGTCTGACCCTGAGAGCTGAGAGCCTGGGGGTCAATGCCAGAGGGTCTGAACAGGGAGCAAGGCAGTCTTCCAGCAAGAAAACCTTCCCAGCCACCACCTCTCGGGAGAACTGACTTGGTGAGGGGCCTCCTCCTTATTCTCTCTTCTTTTTGGGCTGGTGTGTCTTCACTCCACAGAGATGAAGACAGCTGGATGGAGGGGTGAAAGAAATTCCCACTCATTAGATTCCTATGTGGCAGACCCGGTCCTCATCTCTTCATGTGGACAAATTTATTTCGAGTTTTTAATAACCTAATAAGGCAAGTGCTGCCTTAAATCCCCCAATCACAGAGGAGAAATCAAGGCACAGAGAGAGTAATTTGACCAGATCACATGATCTCCAAGTAGCAAAGCCCCAGTGTAAACTCAGGTGATCTCTGCTCTTAGGCCAGCCTCTTCCTCATCTGAAGCTTTGGATTCAGTTTTGGTCTCTACTGCCAAAGGCCATTGACATCAGCCATGCTGGGCAACTTTACTGAGCTGAATGTGGGGGGATGGGTAAAGCCAGAAAAGATGTCCTAAAGGTAGGTGCTTTTTCCAGGCTTTAGTTACCCTTCAGTCTTGGACCAGATATTGCTCTGTCTTGCTCTACTCCCAAGCACCAGATTAGGCCTCAGGTAGGAGGCAGTTACAGAATCCCAGATGCCAATCTGGTCCAGATCTTAAAGCCCATGTCAAAAACCTGGGCTCTAGAACTTTTACTTTCTGATCTCTCAAATGGTAAGAGTAGTTATTCATGCTTGTGTGGCTTAAAGAAAATGGTATATAGAATACTGACATGATAGATGCAATTCATAGTTCCTTTCTCTCATATAGCTCTTCATCCAACTGAGTTTCTTGCTGGAATGTCAGGTGACCATAGGTTTTGGCCACTCAGGGGTTGGTATAGACTCTAGCCAAAACTTTTGGCACAGTTCAGCTTCCCTTTGGCATCCCGACTGCCTTGCCAAGGCCAGAGTTTGCAGCCACCTTTCACAGAGGGAGAGAAGCTTCCACAGCCAACCCCCAGCCAGAGAATCCAGGCCAGAGAACATTAACTGTGATCCCCTGGGATGCCATCTGGCCAACCATGTAAGCCTCATCGAGCTTCATACGGCCCAAACGTAGGGCTGTGCAGTGAAGCAGCCCCAATGAGCCTGCCGCTCCTGCCATTTTACAAAGGTGTGTTGGAATTTACCTCAAAGAGCTTCCATTTTTGGAAGTTCCAAACCTTAAATCTTAGAGATCAGCTCATCCTTTATGGTCACAGAGAAGTAAATTAGTGAAATTGTTATAATTCCTTACTCTTTTTTAATGCAAATTTTCTTAATATGACTTAGGCTTTGGTTTTGCCTACCCCTTAGGTTCCTATGGAATTGTCATTCCTCCAAATTGTTTTAAAGCTGTGTCCCCTTTGGTTTGTGTTCAGTCTCTCTAAGGCTAATTTTCTCCTCCTGACTGTTGTCAGCTTCAGATGGGAAAATGCATTTGTAAATACACATAGACAGATATTCCTGTAATGGTCACAAAATCCCTTTTATATTGAAGTTCCAAAATAAATGTACCTGTCACAATATAAGTGCAGGTTCTTTGATCCAGAATATGTAAGTGATATCTATAGACGTGTAAGCAAGAGTATATAGGGGTGTGCTTATGTGCATAATCAAGACCAGAAACAGCAAAACTGCTCATCCCAAATCCACCATCATGGTTAGACACTACAAAACATGTTTTCAGATAATAGTAATGTATATGAGATCAGCTATTAATATAAAAATATAAACAAAAAGTATATTATATAATTATAAATACAAAAGGAGACAGTTACATTGAGATAACAATAGACAAGCGAAGGGAAGGTATAATCTATCTTTGTCTGAAAAATCCAGGAGAAAGTGTATATGATATTTACCTTCGAGAAAATGCCTGGAAGATCCAGGTGCAGATGATAATCTTGGCTTTTATTTTTTGCAGGAGAAAGCCCTGTTGATGATGCCCAAGGCAGGCTGTTAGCAGTGCAGGCTATAAAGAGTTATGTCCACAATTGGCTTGTTTTAAAAAGTGAATCTGACTCAAGTCCACGTGACTCAGAGAAACACTGAGTATGGAGTGTAAATTAGTACAACCGTCCCACCAACAGCCACAGCAGAGGCCAAAGCAATGGCTCAAGAAGCTGTGAGGTTCTGAAATGATACTACAGCGGGAGTCAAAGTGACTTTTACACAAATTCCACTCCCAGAAGTAAAACCTCCTTAACTGTAAAAACAGGTTAATCATGAATGATAACTAGTATCTGGTCTGTCCTGCTCCTAATGCAAGAATACTTTATCTCTTCTTTGACAAGCCTTACCTACATCTGTACATTGCTCTAACAAACAAGCTAACTCCCCACCCTAACTAAACCAATGGTGTCACCAATAACTATCAGTGGTTCAGGCTGTGTTAGGTTTTTTGCTGCTTGCTCAGCAGTGACTATCCTAGCTTCCTGCTTCACTTTGATTCTTTCTTCTCTGCCTTGCATCATAGCACAGAGCAGGAGATTGGGATCCTCTGAAAAACTCTGCATTAATTTTCCATATTCCCGTAGCACTTGAATATTTGTACCAACTCTATATGTTAACCTACCAGCTTGATGCTAACAGCGTAACAGTCTGTATGTTCAAAGTAATCATTTTTTATCAGTGAGTTTTGCCCTGTTTTCCAGAATCTAGTAAAGACTGAGTTGTGGATGCAGCACATACTAGACTCAATAAATAAATGCAGGATGGATGGATGGATGGATGGATGGATGGTTGCATAGATGGATAGTTTAACTCACTTTCTCTGGCAAGATTTTTACTCTGCACTGTCTTGATGTTCTAGACCATCAGGTGTTAGCAATTCAAATTAACCTGGATTTGAGGTCACTAGTTTGGATAAGGCAAGCTCAGAAAAGTGGCACAGCCAGGCTCTGCTGCAGAAGTCAGGGGGTTGGAGTTTCCCAGAACTCATCACAGCCTGGGTTTCCTGTTTGCTTCCCTCTTCATGCTCAGGAGCCTTGGCCCAGCCTACAGAACCTCGGCTGACAGTGCTTATGGGGGGAAGCACAAGTCATCAATACTGAGCCACCAGATTTCTCCAGTTTCAAATAGTTGCTTGTCCCTCTTACTCCTTCAGAGAAGTGACCTGACTATAGGGGAAGGAGACAATCCAAGGAGCCAGAAGATAGGCTTCTAGTCCAGGATCTGCCTTGGTGTGACAGTATCCCTCAGGCAGCCCATCTTCCCCCTCAGAGCTTCAATTTCCTTGGCAATTAAAGACCCAACAACCTGGGGGGCAGGGCAGCATGGAAATCCTCTGATTCAGCCAAAAGCATTTCCAGTTTCATCTTCTCCTTCGATAAATTATCTTTACTTTGAAAAATACAGCTTTATGTGATACAGTTCACACAGAGCTCATCCATTCAGAGGGCACAATTCTACGGTTTGTTCAGCCATCACAGTGGAGTCAAGTGTGACAGTGCACACTTGTAATCTCAGCACTCAAGAGACTGAGAGGCTGAGACAGGAGGATCACTGTGAGTTCAAGCCCAGCCTAAGCTGTATAGAGCAGTTTGTCTTAAAAGAATAAAATCACAAAGGTATATCCTTTATAATAAGAGACCTAGACTTTAAAAATTAATACAAAATTTAAACCACTTCACAGGAAAGACATTCACTAAGATGATTTTCATCCATGCTATGCTGGGGCTCTGGGTTCTCTGTAGGCATAGAAAGTGGGAAGGTTTTGGCCCTGGACCCTGGACTGTGACCTGCAGTATAGAATGCCCAGCTGGAGTCTGGAATGTCATCGGCAGCTACTCACTGTGCCCTGGGTGCTGAGAGATGGCCAGCCTTGGAAAAGCAGTGGTGGCAGCCAGAGGCAGGGCTACACACACACACACACACACACACACACACACACACACACACACACATACACACACTCAGCTTCCACAGGAATAATATTGACTGAATAAGCCTTCTTCCACCCTTCTATCTTTATCTCAGGGCCAACAGTCAAACACGATCTTTGTTTCCTGTATTACACCCTGAGAAAACCCACCGGAAGCCAGCTAGAACAAGGAAATGCACTGCCAGACTCAGCTCCCAAGGCACAGTTAGTTATACTGTACCCAACCACCCAAGCCCCAGCCCAGGACCATGAGAAGATATAGGATGAGGAGGCAGCCAAAGTGCTATGTCCTACACCCTCCCTCTTCTCAGTCCCCATAGAGCTGTGCTCTGTGGAGCATCTGGAGTAACAACCAGCATACTGCTGCAGAGCCAAAACAAAGACCAAGTTTGACCTTAGCTTTGCACTTTGCTCACGATGTGCCCTTGACACTCCATATAATTTCCCTGTGCCTCGGTTTCCACACATGTGTAGTAGATGTGGTAATGTGGTAATACTGTGGTTAGTGTATGTATATATATATATATATGTGAAACACAGCCTCACTGAACAACTTTAACCTGCCCACTTTCTTCTCTCTACCAAGGATAAACTCTGTCCTCCAAATCATGGGGCAGAGCAAGTAGGAGCAAGCTGTGTGCTTACAGACACCAGAGCTTATGTAACAGTTTTGGAGAAAGGAGGGCAGATGTACAGAGAGAAACTGTTAATATATAAACTTGAAACACCGACAAGAAGGACAAAAAGATTGGCCAAGGTCACAAATATGACCCCCTTCCTCACCGCTGCCTTCCTGTTTCTCGTTTCTTACAATACACCAACAAAGTCGTCCAGTGCTGCCATCCCCAGCAGGTAGCATATCCTGCCACAGGGTCAACAGGAACCTGATGGGGGGAGGCGAGTTTCTTTTGTTAGATGTGGGCTGGTCACTTGTGCCACCATTAGTACCATTCCCACCAGCTCTCTTCACTCCACCAAAGGTGCTCCTGGCCTGTCCCTTAGGATTTGGATACATAGCAGATGGCAGACAGATCTTGCAGATGCAAATAAGATCACAGACTTCCAGGTATGCACCGTCTAATCACATGCACTCTTAAATGCAGGAAGCACTCTCCAGCTGGAGTCAAGATGAGGCATAAAGAGAGGTTAAAAAGACTTGAAACGTGACCAGACTCATCCTGCCATTGCTAGAGGGGACAATGTGAAAAGCATGCAAAGTGGTGGGGATGCCAGAAGGCTCTAAAGTAAAGACCAGCCTCCAGGCAATACTGGGAAGGAAAGGAAGACCTCAGTCCCATAACTTCAAGGAATTGAGTTAGGGTGAGTACCTAACCCAGCTTGGAAACAGATTCTTCTCCAGATCCACCTGCAATGAGTTAGTCTTGTTGCAACTTGATGTCAGCATGATGAAGCCCTTGGTAAATGACTCAAGGAAATCTACTCAGACTGCTGGCTGACTACAGGGGCTGATAGCATAACTGTGGGTGGTTTCTTACAGAGTTGGGGGTACCTTGCTATATATTGGAGGAAAATGGGTACAGTTACCATGACTGTAGTACCCTGGGATAAAGATAGAAGGGTGGAAGAAGGCTTATTCAGTCAATATTATTCCTGTAGAAGCTGAGTGTGTGTGTGTGTGTGTGTGTGTGTGTGTGTGTGTGTGCGCGCGCGCGCATAGCCCTGCCTCTGGCTGCCACCATTGCTTTTCCAAGGCTGGCCATCTCTCAGCACCAGTACCACCACCACAAAATTACTGTCACCCCATCACTTTCTAATCACGTATCACCCCCATCAATCTCTCCATCCATGAATACATCGCCACACCTCTCACCATTCTACTCCCTACTGTGTACGACAGTCACTGCTTTGTATGTGATGGATGAACCTGTCACGAGTCACTAGTCTAGGTGGCATCCAGCGTAGATTTGCACCTAGTACCATGTCACCTGTGCCTGTTCTGGACTTTGGCTCACCAGTGTCATGTCCTGGACTCTCTCTTACATCTTCCAAATTCTCTTGTGGTTCTAGAATTTCTGCCCCTGGACTGAGCTCAGGCTGCACAGTTCTTTCTAAAACCATAGACCCCAGGTTCACCTGATTAGGAAATCTTGTACCGCCTTGAGGTCCTTAATATTCCTGCCATCTCACTCTCCTTTCCCCAAAGCTGGAACAGAACAATGGGGGGCTGGCTGATGGGATCAGGATTGAGTTAGCAGCATCTTACTGCAGACATTCATGACAACTTTAGGTCCTTGGAGGAGATCTTAAAAATTTCAGTGCCCAGGCCCAATCTCAGAAATTGTACCTCGACTGATCTGAGATCAGAGTGGATGTTGATATTGTTGAAAGCATTCCAGTCAACGTTAGTCTGCAGGCAGTATTAAGAATCACTCCAGGGAATTATAATGAAGGCTCCTTGCTGACTCCACTGGGCCTATTTCTAACCTGACTGCCTGATTATTTCTTCCACACTTGATATTCCCAGAATTCTGTTCCTGTCAGTCAAGATATTAATTAGAGGAAAACGGCTCCCTACCATTTATTCCCCTCTAGCACTGACCACTTGGCTAGTAGAGCCTTGGACACAAATGTCCCCATCACCCCACTGGGAAATACAATACATGATGATGATCCTGGGAAGTCAACTGCCCGTCGCTGGCATCTAGATGACCCAACCTTAGAATTCTCTACATCTCTGAATGTCTACTGTTATTTAGCATTTACTTTGTTCCAAGCACTGTTTTAATGCTGTGAAGCAGTTATTCATATCTTTACTCCACAAGTCAGGGAACTATCACAGAGAGATGAACCTACTTTGAAAGTGGAAGAATTTGAACCCAGGTCTAGCTCACTGTTAATCTCAGTCAGCCTCTCAAGAGCTTCAGAGAAAGGCTCCCAGAGCCTAAGCAATGCAAAGAGCTGGAAGACATCAGGCTAGAAACCTAGCGAGACAGGGCTGCTTGATCCCCACTAGCTGCTCCTCTCATTTCCCGAAGGAGCTCCTCAAACAGCCCCAAAACTTCCTGCTTCGGGGGATGGTTGTTAATCTCGGCACTAGTTAGCAACCAATAAGGCAGAAAGGGTTAATCCCAGATCCCCATGTACCACAAATGCATGCTGAGAATTCCCCATCCATGGCACATTTCCCTCCCTTCTAAGCAGACCAGAGGCAAGACAAGGATCCTGCTGCATGGTTATTGTCAGGAGCATCAGAGACTTGGGCCTGCTTTAATTCCACTGGCTTTTCCTGCTGCCACTAAAACCTCATCAGGATTCTGACAGAGAGAAATGGTGGGAGTGGGGATTGATGGCCTTCTTTCCCAGGAATCCCACTCTGGGAATCCACTGTGTTTTGTAGCAGACTGGACTTCTTGAGAACCCTGATCCTTGCTGGAAACCTGACCAGAGTAGGGGCTGCAGAGACTGTAGGCCTGGAGCCGACCAGACCCCTGGCCACCCTTCCATCCTGCTCCAGTAGTTTGTGGAGGGCCATTTACACCTGGCAGGTAGAGTTACCTGGGGCTCATCAGGTAGGCAGAGTTTGCTGAGAAACACAGAGCGTAAAAGAGGCTGAGGAGAGAGGAGTGTTTAACCTACATACAGGAATTCCTCTTCCATTTTTAAAAGAACACTTTAGTACTTTCCCTTTGTACCGCTCAGGAGGGCTTGCTGAATGTCACACTGGTCCAAACAAGGGCCTCGGGAAGCTCTGATGGGCAGCACCTCATTCTCACTACAGCAAGCCCTGCAGTGACATGGCATTGGCAACTCTGCTCAGAGGCCCCTGCTGGGGAAAGAGAGAGAGAAACAAGACTTTGCTCAGCTCCAGGTGGAGCCCAGGCTGGTGCCTGCTCCTTCTGGGCCTGAGCACCGCTGGAGGGATGGTGCTGAGACCCACAGCTGTCCTCTTATGTATATGGGGTTTTCGTCACATCATTGCAGCAGCTCTTAAGATTCTGATTAATTTCACCCACATTTTCTGAACACTTGCTGGGCCCGAGAGTGTGCTGAATATCAGGGAGACTCCATGCAGAGGAGAGAGAAACCCTGTCCTTGGGGAAGCACTGTCCCAATACATCCTCGTCACACTGAGCCAGGCCCCTGCACACAGGCGCCCCAGTGTGGAAAGGCCCAGGAGTGTCAACGTTCCAGCCACTGAGTCCCTCCTGCCCAGCACCCTGGAGAAAGGACTCCTGGTTTAGCTCACCACAAGGGCTCCCTCTGGCCCTTTCTTTCCCGATATTCTTTATTTCCTGCTGTTCACTGTAAACTAAATAAGTTGAAGGCTATGTGCGAGGAGCCCAGGAGTCAGATTTGAGGGTCAAATCTGACCAGCTTATCATTCATCCCCTGGGGCATTGGGCCAACTACTTAATCTCTGAACACTAGTTTCTTTATCAATGAAGCTGGAATAAAAGGCTGAGGACCCAGCTTGGTGGTAGAGCATTTGCCCAGCAGGTGCCAGGCCCTGGATTTGATCCTATGCATTGTGTCCCCACCAGAAAGAGACAAAAGTGCTGCCTCCTGTATGTCACTAGCATGTTAGCCAGATCAAACAAGACTATGTATCCTCAAGCCCTTCGAGGACTAAAAGCTCTTGGAAGGAGATGAAACACTGATGCTGTCTTTGCAGAGCGTGTCGTCATCATATGAGTGATAACTTTATCCAAGACGCTTCATAACTCTGCTTTAGTGTCCTCCTCTGTGAAATGGGTGTGACAAGTTGGAGCTCATGGGATTGTGAGGTTCAGAGACAGCTCCTGCAAAGGTGAAGGTTTGTATACAGAAAAGGTTCAGCAAATGGTAACAGTGAATAGAGTTTATCTTTGCGGAGTTTAGAGCCCTGCAGTCACATTCTGCTGGTGTTCTCTGTGGAGACTGAAAAGCAGGCCCACTTTCTCAGCCACCTTCACCCCTGGACTCTGCGTCAAGGTGTATATTCCCTGCAGCAGCGCACCTGCCTGAAGCCATAATGAGAATCAGAGGCCCTGCAGCAGTGGGAAGGTGCAGCTGCCAGCCATGCATGAAGTTAATTTAGCTTCCATAAATGTCTGGCTGTTTGGGGAGCAGGAGGCAGGCTTGGCCTATGCAGAGGATCTGTGCTTTGCCTGGAAAATGACGGGGGAGAAGCAACCCACCCAACTCAGAAGTCTCACCCCCATAGCGATGCAAGCATCGAGAAAACCTTACAGTTGTCTTGGATTTGTTTGCATCTTAACTTGGAAAGGTTTTTAGAAACAATCATTTCATTGTTTTTCTACTCACTGCTAACTCAATAAAAGTGGTTCTTTTAATTAATTTTGATGTTTTGCCTTGTGCTGTTTTAGAACTAAACAAAAGTGTTCTTTTTACTCTCTCTCTCTCTCTCTCTGGTTCATGCAGCCCCTAGCTAAGCTTTCCCAGGGATCCATCAACTTCCCAGAGATTGGAGAGTGGGGATCTCAGAGACCAGTCCAGCCAGGCCATCTCAGTGAGCAGACGGTGCAACTGAGGCAGATGGAGGAAGAGCGACCTGACCGAGGTTGTACAGGGAGCTAGAGGCTGGGCTAGCACTCCAGTTTGGATGGCAAGACTCAGTCATCAGCTTGACACCTGACAGTTCAAGCACAGACTATGCCAGAGCATGTCCTCGAAGAGCTGCGGTTGAAAAGAATGGACTGGATCTTCTTCTCTTCTCCTTTAATGTAAACAGATAAACACAAGGGGTGATAATTTTTACCCCTGGAACTCTACTCCCATTTAAAAATGAATAGATGCCTTCCTATACATTTTGCTATAAAGCAACTTTTTATTTCAGCAGATTCTTGGTTTTTTGTATTGATTTTCCTCATAAAATCAAAGCAAGAGTCTGTTGTAAAAAGAAAATTGGCCTCTAGATTTAATAAAATTATCCAGGAATGTGGCAATCCACTCTAAATACATGTTTAAAGGAGAAAATGAAAATGCTCCGATGAAATATTAATAAGATTTCTGAAAATATTAACAATACTCGGTGCTGAAAACGATAGAGCAAAAATAAGAAAGGTGATAACAGACTGACAGAAAACAATGACAGTTTTACATTCTGCTCACCCAGCTTCTGGCTTCCCACCTTCCTCCCACTGGTGAACTCATACTTCTCAGAGAAATTAGAAATTAGCCAAGTTCACCCCAAGCCACAAAGATCTCGATAAGTCCAAGCTTCCACCTACAGAAGATCTTTGAAACACTCTCCACCTTCCCAGTCCTTAAAATTCACTGGCACATCTCACGTATCTTTGCCTGGCTACCTGGCCGTGGGTGCATTTTTTTCAGGGTAAATTCTGCTTCTGGTATTTTTTTCTTTTTTAAATTATTTTTGTTGGTACATTATGAATACACATCATAATTTCATTCAACATTAAGAGTTTGTACCAGAATATGACATGACTTCTCATTTTTCCCCCCCAACCCTGCTCCCCCAACTCCTACATGCACACTCTTTGTTTTCTTTTTTCTTTATTATTACCACATTAATTTCCCCCTCTTTATTTACCCTTACACTCTTTCCTTTTAAATATTTTCTACTTCACAATATCAACTATACATACTACAACTCATTTACAACTTCATTTTCTCATACCAGAGAAAAGATATGATATTTACACATCTGTGACTTGTTTATTTCACTTATGAGGATATCCTCAAGGTACAAGCATTTGAGTATAAATGACTCAATCTTATCATTTTTAATGGTAGAGTAATACTCCATTCTACAAAAGAACCACATCTTCTTTATCCAGCCTCCAATTGATGGACATTTGAGTTGTTTCCAAGACTTAGCAATCACAAACTGAGCTGCTATAAATATGGGTGCACATATGTCACTGTGAAATGACTCTTTTCATTCCTTTGTGTATATGCCTAGCAGAGTGATGGCTGGGTCAAATGTGTCCTCCAATCCTAGTTTTTTGAGGAATCTCCACCCTGATCTCCACAGAGGATGTACGAGTCTACATTCCCACCAGCAGTGGAGAAGTGTTTCCTTTTCTCCACAGCCTCGCCAACGTTTGTTGCTGGCTAATCCTGACATGGCAGCCATTGCATCTGAAATGAATAGATACTTTTCAGAGGAAGAAGTAAGAGCAGCTAAGAAGTATATGAAGAAATGCTCAACATCATTAGTCATTCAAGAGATGCAGATGCAAACAGCACTGAGATTTCATCTCTGCTTCCATTTTTATCTTGTCTCTTCCTTTGTGCTGACATTTTCCTTGACTCCTCCTGTCTTTCCCTCCCTGGGCCAAATCCAGCACTTTATCTGGAACTCTCTTGGGACAGAGTCTCTGTGTCTCTATTTGGATTTCACCTTTTTCACATACTTCAAACTCTTTCAGGACAGAGGCTAGCCCCAATTTCTACTTCATGGAGATCACAGGGAAAGCATAGGATTTGGAGACCAAAGTCATGAGCTTGAGTTCTGTCCCTGGTTCACACATCTGACATTGTCTTGTCGGTCTATTGTGTACTTCATTAGTATCTCTCCCCTATACTACCAAGCAGGGATTTTGTGTCCCTTACTGCTTTGTTCCTAGCATGTAGAGCTGTATATTATTCATAGTCGGCCTACAGGAGACATGTCTTGATTAGATTCCTGAAAGTAAATGAGGATTTGTACACATTACCCTTGTGTTTCATAACATCAGGTCTTCAGCTTTAAAGTGGGAATGACAGTAGCTACATTTTTTATATCCATTATTTCACATCCTGTAGATGGTTTAGTCTTAAAACAGGCCAAGAAGGTGGTTACTGTTACCATGCTCCACTCATGAGTGGAAGACAATGAGATTCCGTGGTGAATGAGTTTACAGTATGGAAATAATGGAGGAGAGCCCATGGGTCACTGGTGTTGAATTTGGTAGCGTTGGTTGCTCTCTGCCTTTAGGAATGGAGATGTCTTAGCTTGAGAGCACTTTTTAAGACAGGAGCATGCAGAACTCACTCTGCCTTTCCTGAGGCCTGAGGCTGAACTCTGGCCTGCTCAGTAACAGGACCAAAAACTTGGTGCTGCAAATCAAAGACAAACCCTCCTCTTCTTTGCAACTCTTAATATATGCTTCTAGGAGAGATTATGTTTTTCCTCAGACAGATTTGTAGAATCTGTGTTAATCTGGGAACAATATTAGTGGCTGTGGCTGACACAAGAGATGTATAGTCTGCTGAGCATTTGTAGGTGTTACGTATGAGTCAACCTTACCTTCATCCATATTCACATCCATTTACAGATTTACTCTTTCAGCCATGTGCGGAGGCTATCGGATTTTATATGCTCTACAATGAACAGTTTTCCATCAACAGCTATTCACCATAGCATCACAGGAGGGTCTGTCTGTAGTAAATAAAATTGGAAGAAACTTTGGAACAAGTAAGAACTGGTTCGTTCCCACAGATGTCCCTACAGAGATATCCAGAGACCTTTAGGGAAGAAATTAAATCTTCACCTTGCAGAGAAATTGTCTCCTGCTCCTCCCTTTGCAGTTATCTTGACCTCATTACACACAGAGGAGAGTCTTCTGGGACTGGATCTTTCTGGACCCATCTGCTGCCACTCCTTCATCTCTCATTCACTTCTGCCTGCTATTCCTCAAGCACACCTGGGTAGGAGACTACCAGGGACTTTTCAAGGCTCTTCCTTTACCAGAATACTCTTCCTTCACTGGCCACTTAGTTCACACTCTTATATTCTCCAAGTCTTAAAGATTTTCTGTAAATGAGGTCTTCCCAGATCAGCCCCAAGCTTACAATTTAAACAGCTCTTCACTTACTATATGGCACTCTCCAATCCCCTTCTTTACTTCATTTTCTTCCATACTACTTTTCTTCGTCTCATACATTTCACATTCCACTTGTCCGTGTTTACGGTCTACATCCTTCAATAAGGCATCTCATTATAAGAATGCTTCACTGTTCTCTTGTTTGCTGCTAACCAATGTCTAGAATGGTGCTTGAAACAAGGTAGAAGTTCAATAAATCTATGGATGAATATCCTGAGAAATATCTCACAACACTAAACCCTAAAAAAGATCCCTACCTACACTCTTCCATATAAAAGATATGTATATCAATAATCTCATTTAATTTCTTGGCTACACACTGAACTGTATTTCTCTAAAATTTACACATGGAAGTATTAGCTTCCAGTAGGACTGTATCTGGAGAATGGGTCTTCTGTAGATAATCAAAGTTGGATGAGTTCCTAAGAGGAGAGTCCCAATCTAGTAGGTCTGTATCCTTTTAATAAAAAGAAAAGGTTGATATCTTTCTCTCCCTTTCCAACAGGTAAGGACACAATGTGAAGGTGGTCTTTTGTAAGCAGGGAAAAGAGCCTTCAACAGTTGACACTATCACCCTGGACTTCAAAGCTTTAGAGCTGAGAAAAATAAATTTCTGTGGTTGAATCTACCTACCCAGCCTATGGTATTATTTTATAGCCACCTGAGAAGAGAGACACTCCATAAAACAGAGTTTGCCAGATATAATAAACTTGTTTTTTAGGGTACAACAGCTGCATCATGCTCTTCAGAGAAGAGATTTTCCATAGCTTATCTATGTAGCCAACTGCAGAAAGGCCCAAGAAACAAGACCTCAGAGTATCTCAAACACATCTCCATGGCTTGAAAATTGCAAAGGCTTCTAAAGAGTATATTGCATGTGATTCCAAGAGAAGAGCTTACAGTTCAATGGGAGAGTAAGGATTTCATGTATTCCTGCTTTGCTCCTCATCATCTATACTCTCATTGCATGGTATATCCATTTAGCCCCTTGTAACCATCTATCCTTCCATCCACAAGCCAACTATTCAATATTTTTGAGTACTTACTAAATGAGTCAACACCACTGGTGCAATTTTGATTTTATCAAGTGTAAACCAACAAGGACAGGTTGCCAAACTAACATTTATCAAGGACTACTTATGGGCAGGATACTTTATTGATCCTTAGATTTATCTTCCCACTTCAAAACAATGATATTTAAGGTCCATCCAGCCATTACAGAAGAGAAAACAGAGGCTTCAACAGACTAGTGTGACTTGCCTGAGGCCACAGGACCACCAGATGGGAAAGTAGTTACTGGGCTGTACAGCCCAGCTCTTTCCATCATATGATGCTGCAGGCGATGCCCACAGAGGCAGAAGATGGAACTGCTTGAGGGGGAACTTCCAATTCTCCCATCTCCTGCCTACTCCATCACTATCTCACACTCCTCCAGAATTTTCTGGTGTCGTCCCTGAAGGAGATTTAAGGGTGAACTAATGTAACGATAGCAACACAGCACAGCAACAGTTTCCACCACTGACCCCAAGTCATGCAGTTTGCCACAGCTCTTCTTAGAGGAAGCTCTGACTCTTGATGTCATTTTAAAGATGGCAAGACAGAGTATCAGAGAGAGTTAATAATTTGTACAGAGTCCCATATTCACTCCACGACAGAGCTAAGATTCTAGTGCTGGTCTTCACAAGAGACAGCTTAGACTAATGAAACGTAGAAAAGCAGGTGGATTTATAAGAAGAAATAATACCACAGGTCCCTGTCCTCTGTGAAGCACACTGCTAACCTCTGCAGGGGGATGCAAAGGTGAATAAAGGAGACTGTTTTTGATCTGCAGTGAACAAACAGCTTTCATGACATTGGAACTAAACTTGGGCTAAGTGGAGTAGAGTCCACAGGGAGCCTTTTAGAGTTCCAAGCACAATACCATTGTGACTATTGGAAATTCTAACCCAACCATCCTGGGTCAGGGTTAGGAGATGAGGCAAGTTGGAGAGCCTAGGAGAGCTTCTGAGCATGTAGCCAGCAGTTCTGAATCATGACAAGAGCCTCTCAGCAGAGTCCTTCAGTGTACTTCTATTCAGTCCCTGAGCTGAGCACCGAGGAGGCAGCATGATCAAGAGGAGCCAAACGATGTGAGAAGGAATGAGAACTCTGGCGTTAAACTTGTTACAATCTCCTCATACCCCCTTGGTTCTAGCTATGAAGCTTTAGGAAATCACACTCTCTGAGCCTCAGTTCACTTGCTCAGCTGCATTTTGGTGATATGGCAAGGTGCCAGAGATATAAATAATGTAACACATGTAGAAAACATAGTACACAGGTGACCATCAACAGAGCTAGGATAGCACTCAGAATAACACTTGGTGGAAAGTAATAGGCAGAAAACAGAGTTATAATTTTTTTTACTACTTTTCAGGAATACATACTTCATTCAGGAGGCAGGATATAGGGACAAATAAAGAAAACTAGAAAATAAAGCAATATGTACTATACTTCAGGTTCCCAAGTGATCTGATGCCTTCTGAATCCCTCCTTCTGCTCTACCTCCTGGATTCCTCTTTGTTAAGTACAAATCTAAGTTCCTTATGACCAAACAATTATTCTCCTAGGAATTATGTCCTTGGTGGAAATATGCCATATGTTCATCAGTAGATGTGAGTATTTGTTCAACATCATTAGTCATTAGAGAGCTGGGGAACTGCAAAACAAAATCACGGGGAGCTTTTATTGTTCTTAGGTTAAGATGTCTTAATTCAGGAGACTAATTAGGTTGTGAATGTAGCTCAGTGGTACAGTATTTACCTGCCATGCTAAAAGCCCTGGATTCAGTGCCCAGTGCTGAACACAAAAGTCTATACCAAGCTGTGGTAAGAGTACAAAACAACTAGAACTCTCAGAGACAGACAGTGAAGGTGTAAAACAATATGATCACTTTGGAAATGACACATCAGTTTCTTTAAAATTTAAATATACATCTATGATTTGACCCAACCATTTTACTCCTGTGTATTTACTGAATAGAAGAGAAGCTATCTTCTCTACAAGATTTGCATATCAATTCACAGCAGCTTCATTTTTGAGAGGTCAAAATGAAAGTAATGCAGCATACATCAACACGGCGATGATAAACTGTAGTCTATCCAGACAATGGGATAGCACTCAGCAATAAAAAAGAGAAATGATTACACACCTAAACAGAAGTAAATTTCAGCATGGTTATGCTGAGTTCAAACATCCAGACTAAAAACAGTATGCACTGTCCCCTGTCTTGATGGTTATGGTAGCTTCAGTATATTTCAAAAATGACCACACTGTATACTTCAGGTGTGCAAAATTTACTGATCATCTGTGCCAATTACAACTCAACAAAGCTAGGTTTCTTCAGTGCTGGGGATAGATGTCAGGGCCTTGTGACTGCTACAACAATGTTCTCCTATTGAGCAACATCTCCAGATGAACAGAGCTATTTTTAAAGACAGCTATGAGCATATTGCAGAGGGTTTAACCACAATAGTTATACTATATACTATACTAGATATTAGAAATGGTACAAATGTTCCTAGACAGTAAAACAAGTAAATATTGATATAGCTATATAACAGAATGTTATACAGTGATGAACGTGAATGTGACTGTGGTCACACCCAACAATGTAGATGATTCTCACAAACACAGAGCTGAGTAAGACACATTCAACACAAATAATCTATAGCAACTGACTCCAATTATAGAAAGATTAAAATTCTATATGATAACAAACCCATGGTCTCAGAAACTAAGAAAATGATGAGTCTAAGGAACTGGAAGGAGCTGCTGTTGGGGTCTTAGGGGGAATCTCTCAGTAATGCACTCCTCCCTCTATCTTCCCTCTAGCTAATGCATTCATGGCTGCATCCTGTTATGATAATACATTAAGCTGGAGAATTACGAGTCCTCCGTGTTCTATATATGTGTTCTGCTTTAATAAATGTGCTGCATCTTAAAGTGTTATCATAATGGCATATGATAAAGGCAGTGTTGATTGGGACTCAAAAAATGCCTCAAATGGAAGTGCGGAAGGTGAGGAGGAGGAGGACTGGAGGTGGGTAGAAGCCAGAGGGAGGGGGCGCAGTGTGAGGAGGAAGAGTAGAAACCCCAGCTGAGGCGTGAAGCCAGGAGTGTGCCCCCCAGGCACTTCTGCCTCCACAGAAATTCTCCCATTTCGACAATGAAATACGATTTCAAATGTACACATTTTAATTTAAAACTTTGCATTTGTTTAGTATTTTATAATTTATAGCTCAGAAGGTTGTGATTCCCCTAAGGATAAGAAACCCTGTTAATCCATGCACAAAGTAGCATTCAGCAGAGTGTTTACGTGAATGAATACAGAACACTTTCACCTTCGCTAATTTGATGATTTCTCACAAACATTCTGCAGATAACCAAGGTGAGGGTTATTAGTTTCCTTTCATACAGGAGAAAAACAAGGTTTGCAGGAGTTACAAGGTCTCATGCAAAAGAGGGCAAAAGCCTAGATGCATTTTGAATGCCGGATGGATGCCTTTGAGCCCTGTGACCTTGAACAGAGCTGGAATCAAAAGCCCAATCACCCACTTCCAGGTCAACCCCCTCTCCAGCCAGTCATGAGAGCAAAAGTGGGTCATGCTCCAACCTGCAGGAGAGACACATCATTTGAAGTCTTCCCATCACTTGAATCCGCATTCTCTTTTTAGTGACTTACTCTTCCAGGAGCACACAAACCCTCCCCAGATGAAGACACACAAAGTCACAACTTATCTTTGCTTCTACAGACATACAGCAACAGTTCATGCAAAGTGGAATCACACACACACACACACACACACACACACACACACACACACACACACATACTCTAGGAGGCATAAAGTCTCAAGGGACAGAAGCTAGTCCTATCAGAAGAACGAAGGATGTGTTGCAAGAGGATGCCCAGGCAGAAGCAAAATCCTTCTAACTATCCCTGGTGAGAAAAGCTTAGCATAATTATATCCTCCAAAGAACCCAGCCTTTCAGCAGGACCCCAGAGTATCATTTCCATAAAGTATTCTAGGCTGATAACGTGGTTCTAATGAAGCAGGAAGAGGGAGCAAGAACAATAAAATGAAAAGTCACATTTCCATCCTTAATCTTCAGGATTGCCCACAGGGCATAGCTAAGGCTCAGGGGCGAGTTGGGGGCGGGGAGGGGAGGAGGTCTATTTTGAAAGCAGCCAACCATTCCTGAAAGGGTTGATGAGAAAGATGAGTTTTAATCCCAATTCCTGCAGCTGCAACTATACCTCCATGGAGTAGAGGAACAGAGATTTTAGAGGAAGAGAGTCAGAAAGGAGCCAATGTGTTCACTTGTTTCTACCTCTCTGTTCCACTGTTGGGGTGGGGACGGAGGTCAGAGAACAAGGCTTTCAGCAGATCTGTTTGTCTCTGGTGGAAGGGGTGGTGTCTTGGGACATGTCTTGGAGCCCAGACTGGAGACTTGAGGAAGACATCCTGCTGGCACAGACTTTCCTCTTTGTCTCAATTCAAATGCCTCTGGGAAGCAATTTCTTGATGCTGTTTCTCATTCATTTATTTAGAGTCTGCTGGGAGACACACTGGAGGTCCATCAATGAGGAAGACATGGTCATACAAGAAGCCAGATGAGGGGACAATGCTGAGGTTGTGGGGAGTACTTTTATCGAAGAACAGGGTTACAGGGACCAGGTGGTGACAGGTGCAGGTGTGGCAGCATTGACCTCTTTTTCAGAATCCCAGGACCTTCTCTACGCCTGTCCCAGATATTCTTCTGTAGCAAGAAGAACCTGACATGTTCCCACTTTCTATCTCCAGAGTTAACCCTCTTGGATTAAGGACAGTGCAGAAGTCACCCATAGCCAACATGAGTCACTCTTGCCAGGCCAGGGACCTAGATGAATTTTACAGAAGCTATTTCTATGTGAACTAGCACCTGTAGCAGAAGACAATGAAAAACGTATTTGAGAGTTGAGGGTCTAGTCTTTTTTCCTACCTACTGAGACTATTCCTGGGACTCTACCTTTGAGTTCAATTACTTTCATCTTTCCAGAAAGATCACCAGGGAAACTATAGCTCACTGAGTGAGGAGTCATGAGGTACAAGCTCCAGTTCCATGTGCTATCTGACTGCATGACTTTGGGCAAGTGACTTTCCCTCTATAAACTGCCACTTAATCTTCTGCGAAAGGAAGAAAGAAAAGAGACTATAATGGTCAGAAGAGATGGGGCCTAAAGGGCCATAAAGCAACACATCAGCGAAGACCAAGTAACTTCCAAAAGAAAGTGTTCTCGGCCTTGGAGGAGAGAAGGGCAGGAAAGGAAGACAGAGGAAACTTCCATGCGATCAAGGGCACAGACTGAGCTTCACCTCTACCTACACACACACACACACACACACACACACACCCAACTCTGCCATGAGCACATGGAAGCTGTGTCCCTTTCCATGTTACCTTGTGAATCTCTTTGGTAGAGAAAGTGTCACTATGGTGATTTAAAGCCGAAAGCTTTGGAAAACTCTTCCTTTATTCTTTTTAGAGACCCGCACCACTATGTCTGAGGCCTGGCCACCTTCTGGGTTATATTAGAGACCAATGCCTCCCAACCCCCTGAGTGTTTCGGCCTTTACACCCAAGTCCCTGGGCATATGAATGGGGCCATGTTGGAACTGCAGCTTCATTTGTCTCCATTTGCCTACAACCACATGAGAAGAACTGCCCAGCTGAGCCCCACAACTTAGCAATGCATGTGCAAATACATGTTCGTTACTTTAAGCCTCTAAATGATGGGATAATTTGTTACCAACAGAGACTAGAAACAGATGCCAGAGGTAAATGCTACAAGTTCATAACTTTGCAAAGGCTGGTAACTATACTTCCAAACTTGGGTTGAGGAGTTAGTATGTTTCATTGTATATTGAGTAGTTTTTGAGAAAGACATGTCATTATGGTGGAATATGATACACAGGAATTAGCTCATGCTGATTGGCCAAGCCCATGCAGATATTCTCCTGTCATAGTTTCAAAACCAACATGGCTCAGGGTTAGGGACTTAACTCAGTGGTTCTGGTGCCTGCCTTGCAAGCTCAAGGGCTCAGGTTCGATCCCCAGTAACCACATACAACAATAGTTGGCATGGAGACTCATGCCCACCAATAATCAGTACCTCATACCACAGTGCTGGGGGTGGTGGATCACACCTGCAATCCCAGCATTTGGAAGGCAGAGGCAGGAGGATTGCTGTGACTTCAAGGCTAGCCTGGGCTACATAGTGAGCTCAGGGCCAGCCTGAACTATAAAGTGAGACCCTGTCTCAAAAACAAAAACAAAAAACAAAAAAACCCAACATGGTTCCCAAATAAAAGAAGTCCAGTTTCACCCAGAAATGTCCAACTCATTTCCACATCTCCCCACCCCCCATAGTCTCCACTTCCACACTTTCTCAAAGGACCAGAGAAAAAACCATGGAAACAAATGCTTTTGTGTAAGACTGAATGGGAAACATAGCAGCTGGGGCTCAGAAAAGAAAAAGCTGTTGTGTGTTAATAATGTATTATGAGTGATTTTGCTGTCTTTGATTGTTGGAGCAGAGAAACACAGATTTAAGTATGTTCTTCTGGACCTGAGGGGTCAGTTTTCCCTGTGGACTTCTGTGTTTGTTACATCTACTTACAGAACACCCTTAAATTGTTCCTGCTTCCCAATATTAAACACAATACCTACCAGTTTGAGGCCATTCGTCCACAGAATTTATGCTATGTCATCTAGTCCTTTTAAGGAAACTTTGGGAACATACTCAGAATTCCCATTTCAGAAGTTAAAAACTAACCGCCCGAGATAATAATTGGTCTCTTAGCTTCAATAAGTAAGAGAGGTGATGCTTACACCAACATTAGCAAAGCTCCACAGCTCACACTTCTAACCATCCTTCTAAACTCAGTACAGCTCCCAGTTCTGACTGTGACCAGGGACACTCATGTGAACAGGCATACATTTGTGCATTCAGCACACACATTCATTTATTCAACGTATCTTATACACACCTACTAAGTGTTATACAGAGGATACACCAGACAATAAAGTGCAGCCTCCACTTTCATGGAATTCAGAGTCTCCAGACCATACCACCCTACCTTAGCCTTTATCCTCAACCCTCAGTTTGCACTGCAAAATCCCTCTTCCCACCTTAGCTTGGCAGCTCTTCAGAGCTATTTCCAATCATGACTCTCACATTCCATAACCTGACATTGACTTTAAAATCTGCTACAATCTTGATACAATCTATATTTTTCTTTTTAACCAAGACAAGGATATAATGATTGCAAAAATGTCCCAAATTTCCTACCTCTGGCTATATTTAACTCTTTGCAACCTGACTTTGTCTATTTTTTCACCACAGGTTAAGATTTTCTATGACGTCAGTCTGGGTTATCTTGCTAACTCATTTTGGCCAATAGCAAACAGAAGGAGGAATAAAGTGCCAGGGGTGAGTTCGTGCCTCAAGTGCCCAGACTGCCTCAGCTCACTTTTTCATGCCTCTGTCTTGACTATGACACAGTAGTTCTCATGAGTCAGTGTTCTAGGAACCAGAAATAAAAAATGAAAGAACCAAACATCGTCCTCTCCTGAACTCAGTTTGTCATCTAGTGAAACAATAAAACATGAATGAGAATTTTTTATGTTCAAGGTCAAAAGGAAATACTATTCAACTGCATATAAGGCTTAAATTTCACACTATAATCTCATTAAGCTTCTGAACCTTTCCAAAGACAAATGCAACAGGTCCAACTTTACTCTTAGAAAGTTCTTTCTACTAGTGTACTTCAGTCTACTCATTAGACTTATCCATACTTGGCTTTGTAGGTTCCACTGAGAGCCATATTTACCTGCATATATACTGTAGATTATTTCTTGTAGGATAAATCTTATTCACCTTAGCTATTCCCTAAGGTTATGATTTTCACATTACCTGATATCATCTCTGCTGATTTCACTACATTACTTTTCTATAGTTTTTGAAAGTTTGGTTCACAGAAATAAACAGAACTTAGCAAACTGCATGATCTTAGGTATATAATATCTCTTCTTGACTCATAAGATTCCTCAATTTTAAAATGAGGACATTGGATTCAATAGTTTCCAAAACGAGACAGTACTGTACATCGAAATGAATCCTCAACAAACAGTCCGTCCCTGCTCTGATTTATTTCCAGCCATGTGGCTGAGTTGGTCCACCTTCGCACCTTCTCATAACTCTTTTTCACCTGTTGAGTGTTTTGAAATGAAGGATTCGAGATCCATTCGGTGAGAGGATTTGAAACCAGAAGACTTGAGTCTGAGTTTCAACCGCTACCTAACCTTGGGCATATTGCACAACTGCACTCTCTTGACTTCTTCACCTATAAATCTGGACCATTATTATTTCCCCCCCAGTTTCCAAGAATGAAGAAGAATACAGGAGAGGGTAGGGCATGCTCTTTGTGAAGTGCTCTTCCAGCAGCTTGCTGTGTAGAGGAAATGCTGTGTGGCAACTGGTCTACGTCAAAGTGAGGACTCTAGAACAGCAGCACAGTGGACACCTTTCTGTTTATGAGACAGCTATTGCCTCTACCTCCAGTACCTCCTCCGGTACTCCCATTGCTTCTAAGAGAAAATTCAATACAATTTTAATAATTTTATGGAACACACCGTATGGCCATAATTGTTCCTCTAATAGGTGGATCCCATTTTGAAAGAAGAAAGATTTCTTCTTATTAAGATTACTCAAGAAAATTCTAAGTATTTTCACAGGCAATCACTTTGAAAACAAGAATTTCAGGATGGTAATAGAGTCCTCTGAAGCTGATCTAAAATCTAATCATCCTAATATTTTGGTACTTTCCACCTACAACAGGCTGTAGCACCAGAGGACTCTCCCTGCTGGCCTCAGTTTCTGCTCCTACCAATGACCACACTGTCCTCGCATTGGTCTTCTCTGCTTTCCCCTGTCCGTGGCCCCTGCCTGCATGACCAAAACCCTTGTCCCCAACAGGGCCTGCATGCACTTTGTTAACTGTCTTTCCACCTCCCAGCCAGATCCAACAGTCATGCAATACGAATCTCTCTCTCTCTCTTTTATCCACCTCACAGTAATATTTCATATATGCATTTCATAAAACATGCAGCTCCTTTCAAACACAAGTCCTTCCTTCTGCCTTTATCCTCTGGATCAGTTCTCCTCTCAGAGAATATGCCTCTTCTGGGAATTCCCTGCTTATAACCTAAAGAAAACTCCTCTGTGTTTATTTTCACTAGCACTTGCACTCGCACTCTTTTTTCACAAAGTGAGCTTCCCTAATTTTCACCTGCCTGTCTCTTTATGGACTATGAAATAGAGCTGAGACCACTAGCATTCAGAATCTGTAGCACCCAGCACAGTGAAGCCTCAGAAAATGTTTGAAATGGTCTAGAACAAGGTTTATCCAATAAGCAGTGATATGGAAACCATTCTGCATTAAAATGACTACATCCCAGGGCCCTGTCCCAAACCAAGTGAACGTTGTAATTTCTTATATTCCTGAGCCCTAGAAGGGAAAGAATGGACACAGTAAGAAAGAACAGGAAACACAACGCAGCTCATCTTCTCCCATGTGCTGAGAGTTTATGATGGCCAGAAAATGTGTAAATTGCAGAACAGATTATTTGTCACCAAGTTGTGAAAGGGCAGAAAACCAAGCTATTTTTCACAACTTCACAGTCATGGACAGGTTGTAGTTGCTACGGGGAAATGGCAGGTTTGTTACACACTGATACAATGAGACAACAAAAAGGCCCACTGGTCTGGGTGTCAGGCTGATGTGGACATTCAAAGTTGCTTGACTGTGCAAGATTTTATAATAACTTCTATTGGCTTTATCCAGATATCGTAGGTAGGGTAGAGCTCAGCAGTCAGAGTCCTGTGGACTTATGTATTAGGGAATTTCTATCAATTTATGGAAAATGATCTTTTAAAATCCAATCTCAATTTTTAGTCTGTTATTAAGCACAAAAGGCCTTAATGGAGTACCTACTATGTACATGGTCGGGAAAAAAAAGATCCAGGAGGGAACACAACATTATAACCTCAAGGCATTTACAGTCTAAACAGGAAGCGGAGTATAAGATACATTCACAACCACTCCTGTGAGATTAAATGTCCTCAGTTACTCTAATACAGAGAGAAAAATGATGAACATGGGCACTCAGCAGACAGATTCCTTTGGAAGATTGAGGCCAAGATGTTGAAGACCTGGTTTTTAATTCCAGAGCCCCACTCTTCTCTCTGTTTCTGGGCAGGCATCACCTGCAGATGTCTAACTGCACAGGAGAGATGATATATGGTAGGAGGTGGAAGGTGGGTATCGATTTCCAAGAACTCAAACAAGCTCTCCATGCTGCAGGTTTGGGCAAGGACAGATTACTAAACTTGAGATTTAGTATCCTAAAATTGCTTTCTTAGAATTCTTGGATAGATGCTGGTTTATCCTGAAAAGCCAAATTCATAAGAAAAAAGAGAAGGATGATATATTTTTCCGTGTATTAGCAACCTCATGGACTAATCCCTTTCTCAAATGAGCTCATAGCATCAAGCAAACTGGCGACCTGTGACTCCTCTGTAATCCCCTGAGCTCGTCTCCCTTCAGTGGATGCAAATATTCCCAGTGCCAGGTCTTGGCAGCTGGAAGCAGCCACAGAGTGGTGGAAAATGCACAGGACCTGTTACCAGAAAACTTGGGTAGTTCCTAGTTCTGCCACTTTCAGCCATGTATCTTTGTATTACTCACAACCTGTGTCTGCTTGACAAAGAGACAATTTTCTCTTCTCTAAAATGGGATAAATCATCTAAGGACCAGAGTAAATGAGAAAATACAAGAAGTCACTTCAGTCATTGTAAATCTATAGAGATAAGATCAACTAGTAGTTATTCTCAGATTCTGCAGATCTGTTCTTTAAAAAGCTTGATACCTTTTATACAGGATGCTCACCTCTTCATTTGGGAATTTCTTGCACCCAATACAGTATATCTATTGCTCAATGAGTACACTTCAGTATCTTCTAGTAAATGAACCAACTGGAAAACTTTCCCCCCAAAAGTAAGGTATCTCCCCTTCCTCCAGCTAAAAGGTAAAGAAAAGAAATTTAATCTACAGAAAATTTGAAACCTTCAGGATAACTCTGAGCATAATTTCTATTTTCTGAGTACAGTACACACAAGTATGTACATGTATGTGTGATGACTTTTCCTTTTGGTAGCTAAAAGTCTATCTTAAGTTTGAAGAACATTATTCCTAAAAAGCATGCGGTTCCCGGTTATGTGAATATATCTTACTGAGCAGCAGGAGAACAAAGATGGACTGGTACCCCTATCTTACTCTCAGTTGATGCATCCATCTACCCTCCATGTGCCCATTAACTGAGAGCAAATAATTCCAATGTTCAGCTGCACAAGGTGAAAACTGTGAGAAGCAGCCTTTTCTCTTCTTGCTTCACCCACATCATGAAACATTTGATATCTAAATACTGCAACTATGTACTAGTCAGCTTCTTGATATTTGAATGAAATACTCAAGGAAATCAACACAGACACACATAGCTACAGTTGGAGATATAGATACAGGGTTTATTTGGCTCATGGCTCTAGAAGTGGCAGTCTAAGATTGAGGTGACTCATTGACAAAGACCTCTCACAAGGGTGGCACATTACAGTGGAGCACAGGGCAGAGCAAAGTGCTTTCATGATTAGCCTAAAGCAGTATGAGAGGAGACACAGATAGTTCAGGGTCCCACAGTCTCCTTAAAGGCCTGCCCCAGTGACCTGGGGACCTCTCATGGACCTGCATCTTCAAGCACACAGCACCTCCCAGTAGCATCACCCTGGTGACCAAGCCCATGAACTTTTGGGAAATGCAATACAAACTAAGACATTGTGGGATTTACTACTATCCGTGATCGTTAGTTTACAACTTCAGAACTCCACATTCCTGGACCTTCCTCCTTTATATATAAATCAAATAACTAAGATACATTGCTACAGAATCCTTCCAAAATCCTATCTCTGAAAACTGTACAGGGAAAAAATCTGAGTCAACATGAACAATGGCCATGATTACTCTGGACTATAGACTATACGAACCAGACTACGTCTGTGAGCACCTGTCACCTCCTACTATCTTTGCAACTTATCTCTGTGGCTGTATCAAACAATGATACAGTCCCCCACATCTCCAGATAACCCTATTTATGAATCTCACTTTTCTGTCCCTCGTTGCTTTTCACCTCCTCTCCTTTTGCATCCTCTCTACCTTCCTCTCCTTTGTCGATTCTTTCACCATGAATGCTCATGTCCCACACCTTCTCTTCAGTGGTCACCATTCACAACTGCTTTCCACACTTTCCACCTTTTATTCCTCATCCTTTATGTTTCAACCACCATTCAACTTCTGTGAGAAAAGCCTTCCATCCCATGTTTTCTGCTTCCAAATTTTGTTCTCTGTGGGTTTCTGACTTTCTCTCAGGCCAGCAGCTCCACTGTTATTATGACCATATATTAAGTTTAATGTGTCCACAAGGCATTTTACACATTCATAAAAATCAGGTCCTCTAAGAACTCCCTGTGCTGAAAACAATGAAAATACCCTGCCAGGCCTTAGCTGGTACATCACTAGGGCCTCTACCTGTGCAAAACGGGGTGGTGATTTTTATTGTTGAGTTTGGTACCCTTGCCAAAGACCAAAAGATTTCCAAGGTTATGTGCAGAGCCAGTGTTGACTGCTTCTATTTAAGCTAAACTCCCTAGTATATATGCTGCGCAGAGGAAAGCTACACTCCTCAATGTGAGCGGTATTCCCAGTAAGTGGCACTTACTGAGAGTACATACTATATTCCAGCCTCTGCGTTAAGTGCTTTACATGCATTATCTATACAACCTGAGCATAATAGTCATATGCAATGTACAGCACTTCAATTCAAGGCAATATTTAATAGAAGAAAACTGAGAGAGTGAAATTAAGTAATGAGACTCAAGGTCAAACAACATAGAGGTGAGAAAACCTAGATTGTTCAAACCGAGGCCAGTCAGTTCAGGAGTCTACCAACTCAAACATACACCAACACAGACTTTTGAGGAGGTCCATCTTTCAGGCCTGCAGACTCAAGTAAGTGAAAGATAAATATGACAGACAAATTGGTATTGTTGTTCTCTCTCTCTTTCTCTTCTTCCCCCCCTCTCTCTCTTTCTCTCTGAAAGAACATCTCTCTTGGAAATTTCTCTTGGAATTCCTGACAAGAACTTGGGTATTTATAACATCTGTATCCCTGACTGCCTTTGCCCTTGTCTTCTCCTACCTAAAAGACTGTGAATAATAAGAGCAAAGGAGTCAGACCCCAACAAATCTTCTTGTACAGCCAGAGATGTGTGTGCTTGAGACGTACACAGGAGAAACAGCTGGAAAATAGGCACCTTTCCCAGAAAATGAAAGCTATACAGATCATCTTGGTTATATTCTAGTGCTGCGTCCTAAAAACAGATGTATACACACACGTAAGGGTGGATTAGCCAAGTGATTTCTATGGCTCATTTATCCTATCCTTGTATTAATGGCATTTGAACTCCACCCACTTCTTCTCTTGGCTTGTCATTTTTTTTCACTCCAGGTATTTATGATCTACAGTATCATTTCTCTCAAGAAGTATTAATATCATAAGTTAGTATTTTGAAGCATGCAGAGACAAAAAATTTTAAAGCTGTGATTTTTTTTTCCCAGAGCTATTAAATCTCATCGTGGAGAGCTTGGATAAGATGTGTGCCTTCTGGATCCCAATATAGTGCTCTTTCCAAGAAATATTTGGGAAAGTGGCTACTAAACCCGCACTGGCAACATCCCACTCAGTACCAGCCTTTCTTAGAAGTCTCGCAAAGTCTCAGTTCGCACATGCACATTCACCAGATGGACTTCAAACCAAGTCCAGATATCTGCTCTCTCCTACTTGACATTTGCCACCATTCACACTCTCAGACCTTGAAATTTGCTGCTGTCTATGGTGCTACTTAGAGCATTAAAAAGAACACCCTTAATGCCAGGGCTCCTGGGCAGGAAACATTTATGGAATAACACTCATTGCTGCACAGAAACTCATACAACAAACAATAAGGCACTGCTTAGGAATTCAGTATACAATGACAACAGAGACATCATGCTTGTCCCCAGAGAGTCCATCTTCTAGGGAACAGACTGACAATAAACTAACCAAGTCCTGTCATTTGGGAGGGCTTCTCAAAGACATGAAGACTGAGAAGGAAGAAGCACGTGAAGACTGAGAGGAAAGAGATTAATCAGAGAGAAGTGACTCATGGTTTACTTCGGAATCTCCCAGACAGTTCATGGAGATAGGGGAACAGTCAGAGGGAAGAAGAGACGAAGATGTGGGTTGCCAGTTGCCAGATGGTAGAGTGCCATGCACTTCATAGCTTATACGTAGGGCTTTTAAATGCAATGGGAAGCATTCAATTTTAAACTGCACAGAAAGATGATTTGATTTATCCTTTAAAATAACATTTTATGATAGAAAGTTTGAAATATACATAAGATAATCAAAACAGTATGATGAAAGCCATGTAGTTGTCATCCAGATTCAACAATTACCAACATTTTGCCATTTTTCTATCACTTGTGAACCTAACCACTCTCTACTCACTCCTTGTTTATTATTATTTTATTTATATGTTTCTTATTTTTAGGGAAATTCATTTCAGTGAAATATATAAATCTTAATTGTATTATTTTGACAAATAAAACTCACATTGTTATCTCAAAACATTTTCATCTTTCCACAAAGTTCCTCAGTGCCCCCTCTTTGCACTCACCAACCTCTCATCCCATGAGGCAATAATTTTTGTTCATACTCTTAAATCTTAGATGATTTTTGTTAGTCCTAAAAACTTATATTTATGGAATTCTATAGTATTATTTTCTTATGTCCACCTTCTTTCATTCAGCATAATTTTCTGAGATCTATTCATATCAGTAGTTTTCCTCTGATATCTATTCCACTTCATAAATATACATCATGTTTGTCAATTAACTTGTCGATGGGCATTTGGGTTCCTTCCAGATTGGAGCTATTATGAAGAAACTCGCATGAATATTATACGATGATTTCTATAGACATATGTTTTCCTTATTAGATACAAACCTAAACGTGGAATAGATAAATACTCTTTTAAGCATTAAGAAAAGTTTGGAGGGCTCAAGGCTAAGGCCGACAAAACCAATGAGAAGTTATTAAAATGTTTGAAAGGAGAGATTGTGGTGGTTTATACCTAGGCAGAAACAGAATAAAATTGAAGGGGGCCAGACCTGAAATTTTTATGATGAAGGTAATCAATAATATTTGATGATGAAGGAAATATAAGAATAAAAGACAACTAGTGTATCTCTAATTTGATTAAAAGGTGTACATGTTGCGATTTTTTCCTCCAACTGAGAAGATTATAATAAGAAGGTCCAAAGGTTTGATTTTTTTAGTGACAGAAATATCCCAGAGTGGAGCCTAGACTTCAGAGAAGAGGTGGAGACAATTTTGCCCTAGCATGCAATTTTCACACTTCCCAGAATCTCTCTAAGATACCCTGAAATATAACAACAGGACAAAAGTAGGTTTTATTTCATGGGACAACTTTTTTTGAATTAATATAGGCACCTGGAATACTAGGAAATGAGAGATTCTGAGACCACATTCAGTTTTTAGGCAGGAAGATATGTGATGGTTTGTAAGAAATGTTCTTTAAGACATAAAATAGAGGTGCAGCGGAACTCCAGGAAGACAGTTTCTTCACCTGAGAAGGTAAGAACTCTTGATTAAACAGTCTAAAAAATGAAAAATGTTCCCTGGAATAACTAAGCATCAACAATACAGGTACAGATATACACCTTAGGTAGAGATAGATCGATTCCTAATTTTTATTTCCAATTCTTCTTTCAAAGTATCTACTGATTCAGTATCTGACAGGTCCTCAAGGAATATTTTTTACCTTTCACCTGATCCTCAAATTGTAAATAAATAAATAAATAAATAAATAAGAATGTTCTGAGATTTTCATGTTTACATGGAATCTTCTCACATCTTGAGGTTAAGCAACCTGTTCCTGTAAAAACCCACTCCGAAGTACTGTAAACTTAAAAACAATAATGAATCATTTAAATATTCTGAGAAAAATATCCAAGAGTGAGTTAGACAGATAATCAATGTTCAAAGTTGGCTTCTTTTCTCCTTCCCAACAGAAGCTACGGGTGAGTGTTTGTATTATTAATAAAACCATAAACGCATTTTTGCTTCATTCATTTAATCATCAGGCTTTTATTGGACACCCAATTTGTATTATATCCAGTGCCTTGCCTGAGTATAGATACAAATAAGTCATGTATATTGTCTTTACACAGTCTCCTCTAGAGATATGTAAATAAAATCAAGAGGAGTTGGATACATTACTTTGTTAATGTTCCAAGGCAAATCCAACAGGACTCCTCAGAGAATGGAAAACCTCTAAATTCAGTCTTCAAAGAAGACTAAATTAAAAGTTTCTGTGGAGGAACTGCTAGGAAAGGGCAATCCAAGTAGGAAGCCAGCATGGAGCAGGTCTGGGTGTGGAGAGAGTAGCTGGTGGACACTGAAGGGCAACACACATGAGTGATGGAGTCAGGCAGAAGCAGCAGAGGTGAGCTGGGACTGAATGCTGATTGGACCAAAGCCTCCTGCAGGGGGAAGGATTTTTTATGGCAATGAACTGACTTCAGGAGGGGAGCTTCTAAAACAGAAAGAAAACTGTGAGTAGGAGGCAACCAGAGACAAGAAGGCTAGGAGAAAGATTACAGGCACTAAGCCAAGGGTGATGGGCTGGGTTGGCATTCATGATGTTGCTCAGCAAGAGACCTGAGGGAGAAAGGAAGGTAAAATTTCAAATATTTGAAAACAGGAACTGAAAAAACTTGACAGTTAAGTAGGTGACAGAAGTATTAATGTGAGAATGTATGTGATCGGGCATAGCAACCTCACACAGTCCTGCAGAGGATATTTGAAAATGCCTGTGATAGAAACAAAGATCTGTCTGATTCCAAAGTCCACACTCTTCCGACTTTTCCTCATTCCTGGGCAGCTTGATTCCTGCTCCCACTGCATCCTCCAGTGACCATGACAAAGGTCTATAGAGGAGCCATAGTCTTCTGGACATTTTAACACATACACACAACCATTCACTTGTGTGTGTATGTGTGTGTGTGTGTGACTGTGTGTCCATGTGTATGTGTGCACTGCCACCATTTATGCCATATTCTATCTTTTTTTAAAAAGCCTAAATCAGCTCTCTCTTCTGCTAGAAAACGTGTCAAATGTTTATATCTAAAAATAAGATCTGTCTAATTTTCAAACTCTGCATTTACTTCCTCCTGCTACTGATCACCTGACATTGAAGCCAGTTATTTGCACATTCTCTTTGGCCTAGCCATGAACTCTTTGATGCTGCTCTGTTGATTCATTCCTGTTCTTCAGGGCTCCCACAGTACTAAGCGACATCACCCTGTGGAGTTTACTTGTTGTTACTATTGTGCCATCTCACTAGGTTGTTGCAGGTTGAAAGACTCTGGAGGGATAGCTTCTAAACCTACACTTCCTGATTTGTTCTCTTATCTCTGATGGCCTTCCTTCCAAGGAGGACCCACAATGAGCTGAGCACTAGAACTTCACAAATGAAGGGCATTCTTAAAATGAGCTCTCCCTCCAAATTCACTCAGCCACTTTAACTTTGGCAGGGGGGCCAAACATCTTCACCAGAAAAAAATAGACTTCTAATAAATGATGCTGGAAAAACTAGCTTTCCACATGCTGAAGACTAAGACGAAACCCATACCTTTCACCACACACTGAACTAAAATCAAAACGGATCAAAGATCTAGATAGTAAAACAGAAAAACCCAATTGGAATAGGGAATACATAGAACCCTTAAGGACATGGCTATACACAAAGACAAAATCCTGATCACACAAGAAATATTACAAGGAATCAACAGCTGGGATCTCAACTTATTAAAAAGCTCTTGTACAGCAAAAGAAATCATTATCAAAGTGAAGAGACAACCAATAGAGTGGGAAAAATATTTTTCCAGCTATTCCTCAGACAAAGGACTAATATCTACAATATATAAGTAAATAAAAAATAAAAAATCAGGGGCTGGGGATTTAGCTCCGTGGTTCCGGCACCTGTCTTGCAAGTGCAAGGCCCAGATTCCATCCCCTGGTAACCACATACAATATCGGGCGTGGAGATTTCACCCAGCAGCAATCAGTACCACATACCACAGTGCCAGCCATGGTGGCTCATGCCTGTAATCCCAGCACTTGGGAGGCAGAGGCAGGAGGATTGCTGTGATGTGAGTTTGAGGCTGAGCTCAGGGCCAGCCTGAACTACAAAGTGAGATCCTGTCTCAAAAAAAAAAAAAAAAAAAATCAGAAGTCCCAAAATTTAGACACTCAACCCCCAAACAGATACCTGAAGTTAACAGACACTTTTCGGATGAAGAATTAGAAACAGCAAATAAATAAATAAAATAAAAGTGTTTAATATTACCTGTCATTCGAGAGATACAAATTAACACAACACTGAGATTTCATCTCCTTCCAGAAAAAAATAACTATTATCCACAAATCAACAAATAACAAATGCTTGTTGGGCTGTGGGGAAAAAAAAGTCCTTCTCCACTGTTGGTGGGAAAGTAGACTGGTGAAACTACGATAGAAATCAGTGTGGAGATTCCTCAGAAAGTCACGACTTGAGGTTCCATTCGACTCAGCTATTTCCCTTCTTGGTATCTACTTGAAAGAATTAAAAATATCATATCATAGTGAGGTATCCACCCATGTTCGTTGCAGCAGTTTGCAATAGCTATCTTGGAAACCACCCAAATGCCCACCAACTGATGAGTGAATAAAGAAGATGTGGGGGTTTTTTATATAACGGAGTGCTAGACTTCTAACTATACTATATATAACTATACTACAGCTCTACTATAAAGCTATACTACTCAGCCACAAAAAAGCATAAACTTGAGACATTTATAGGTAAATTAATGCACCTAGAAGCCAGACTCTTAAGTGAAATAAATCAGATGCACATATGTAAATACGATATTATCTCTCTGACATTACAAATTGAATGTGAAAATAAAGATATCTATGGATAATAGAAATTGTAAAATAGGAAGAAAATGTTCAAATGGGCAAGGACACTAGGGAAAGATGAAGGGGAAAGGAAGAAAGGGAAAAGGGAAAGACAGAGAAAGATAAAATAGAAACAAAGTTTGTATAAGTAAGGAGGAGAAAGTGGAAAAGAAGAGAAGGGAATGGGAAAAAAGGAAACTAGGATATATCATGTATAGGTACAAATCCTGTGTGATGAATATGTTCATAATGTGTATCTATAGAGTACCAATAAATTTAAGTACGAATAAGAAAACCATTAGCTCAGACATTTGTCCTTGTGATATTAGCAGCTCGATTCAAAGGCTAGTGGAAGGCCTTGCAGTGTCATCTGTGAATCTTCTTCCTCTTCTTTCTTCTCCTAACTCGGCCAGCTTTGTGGATCCCAAAGTAATATATTAAGATTTCTTACCCATACATCTAGAGGAGAGGAATGTCCCTGACTCCTTTGAGAAAATGAGGCAGTTAGAATGGAGAAGAAAGTGAACTAGCTGGTTTTCCCAGGCCTCGATGGAGACTCTTTATGCTCACTGAGAATCTGAGATGTGCTAAGCAATGAACTAGGCATGAAGTGAGTTCTTCCTCACTGATGGATGGAAAAGGTCAGTATTACGGTCTCCATCCCACAGAAGAGGAAACAGGTGGTCAGTGATCTGACGGACCCTGGGCAAGTTCCAACCACCAGCAAATGGCAGAACCATTTCAAAATCCAACTATTTCCCATCTGCTTCCAAGACCTACCTACTTCCCTCTGCTCCCTGCTCCTTCTCAAGGCACAGAAGACCACAGAGGGGTTGTCTCTGCAAGTCACTCTGCCTATGGTGACCCTGTACAACTAGATCACTGGAACGAAGGAGACTTCTGCTTTCAGTCGTGGTCTCTGCATTCCAAGAAAGAGAAGTAAGCAATGAAAGGTAAACAGGGGATGCAAAGAGTTAAAAAAAAAATCCGAGCTAAGGAACAAGAAGAGAGCAATCAAGATGGAGAATCCTCAGGAGAAGCGTTCTGTCTGGGAGACCATCCTCCCATGTGGTGAATGCTTAGTGGCACCAGCCATCTTTGTCAATACTTCACCTTCAAGAAACCTGGTTAATCCACTGACACCCTTGAGAAAGTGCTAGATCTATCCACAATTCTGCATGAAAAAAACTAAGGTGAAGAGAGAGAAAGAAACTTTGCTTAGGGTCCTAGAGGTGCTGGATTAGAGACTGGCTCTGAGTTCAAGGAGCTTGAGCCTAAGCTCCACCCACCCACTTAGCCACTGGACAAGCTGTCTCTGTAATGACTCTAACCAGGCAGGATCTGGCTCCTAGAGATGAAAATCTCGAATTTACACTCAGGTTCCCTTCCCTCTAAGGATTTAGGAAAATGAAAAAGAGCAGATACAATGTGGTGAGTAACACAGGCAATAGTCCTGAACCGCCTGGTAATCAAGTCATTCACTGTTATAAAATTCCTCTAGTGATCTACACAGGCCAGTGGCACCCAGCCCTGGCTGCACATTACAGTCACCTGGGGAGTTCTCATAAGGCACTGCTGCCTGGGCCTCATGCCAGACAGACTGAATCAGAACCTCTTGGGCTCGGCCAGGTGATTTTAATGTGACCCACCGATGCAGGTGAATGTGAAATGGTCATGAAAGAATGGAGAACATCTCCACCAGGTGGTTGAAATCCTCCTGTGGAACCTGCCAAGACATTTTTACAAAGGCTCTGCTGCCTCCAGGAAGTTCAAAGACAGTCACTGTCCCCTACAACTACTTTGGTGTCTTCCATAGCACCTACGACAATAACAGTCCATTCATAGAGCTGTAGGTTGGCTGGAACGTCTCTGATTATTGTGCCTTTTGTCTGCTCTGCAGAATTCTAAGGGTGTACGAGGTGACCTCGGAGTGGCTGCCGGGGAGATGGGGGGTCACTAGGTTGGAAAAGTTTCAGAGGAACTTGAAATTGGAAGTCAGAAAGACCAGTTTAAAAATACAGCCTGCGCTTTTTGGACAAGTATTTGACCCTTTCTTATGAAGTCTCGGCACTAAGACAATCCTTTCCATCTAATCTCAAATCCAAGAGAACTAAAGCGACAGTACCAGCTTTCCAATGTAAAATCCAAAGACATGACTGAACCATTTCAAAACAGCCACTGCTGTCCTTGGGCCACTAGTGTAGCTGACCACATTTCTCTCCTCTTGGGCTATGGGTGCACATATCTGCTTCTCATAATAGAATATGAGAACCTTTAAGAAAAGGAACTTGTGTTATAGTTTTCTTTTATTTATTTATTTATTTATTTATTTATTTTTACAGTACTAGGGATGGAATTTGGGCCCTCTTTGTGCTTCCAAGGTAGGCGCAGTACCACTTGAACCAAATCCCAGCCCCTTGTTTTAGTTTTTTGTGTCTAATGCTATGTAACTTCACACCCAATACAGGGAAGAAAACTAATACAGATTTATTAATAGGGTAAACATTCAGACAGATGGCACTTGAACTTCTCCATGATAAGTGTATGTACAGAGGCCTGGGCCTATGCAAGTCCTCAGAAGAAATTGAAGAAGGGAATACAAATAGCCAACAGACATAGGAGAAGATTGACATCCTTACTGAAAGTTGAAGCATGGTAACTTTTAAAACATATTTTTGGCTTTACCATCCTATTTCCAAGTAATTTACATCAGTAATACTCATGGCCAACGGAGTGTGGAAAATTTGCAGTTTTGGAGACTGCTACTAGAAACACAAACTGCAACGGCCCTTTTAGAAGACATACTGTGCAGCTCTTGTAAGTATGGATACTTGACTCAATGTTTTATTTCTAAGAAAATCCAAAGAAGATTATTGGATAAATATTCAAAATGCTGCTTATAATTCTAAAAATAGAAATAACCCAATTGTCCTTAAAAATAGGGTGGATTAAATAAAATGGAACATCACACTACATAAAAATGTGTTACCCTTATGGATGAATTAATCTCTAAATGAATAATGAGGAAAGATGCTAAAGATATGCTGTTAATTGGAAATTCTAGATTACAAAGTAATATGATTAATACGGTCAAATTTTAATAGAATGTGCATATTTAATATCCAATATTATAAAGGGAGATTTTAGATTGATCAGTAAAAGAAATTATCTCTAAGGATAAACATTTAATTCTTAGTCCAGGGGTGGGACCTTTTTCTGAAGGCATTGCACTTTTTTAAAAAATTGAAATCTTTATTGGTACGTTACATATACATATCATGATTGCACTCAACAATGAGAATTTGTACCAGTATATGACACAACTTAATTCTCACTTTTTCCCATAGCCCTACCCACCCTACCACCCCCACCCCTGATATACATAAACTTTGTTTCTTTTCTTTTTTGTTATAATCTCATTATTTTCCCCCCTTTTACCCTATTTCTCTTTGAGTATTTTCTATTTCACAATATATAACATAAAATTCTAGATCTCATTTACATCTTTATTTTCTCATACCAGAGAAAAGATGCGATATTTATCTATCTGTGACCTATTTATTTCACTTATGAAGATATCCTCAAGGTATGTGCATTTAAGTATAAATGATTCACTTTTTTTTAATCTTACATATTTCTCTGCTCCTTAATTTCCCTAATAATCTACATGGATTGTTTGCTTTTACAACACATTGAATTTAACTCTTTCAAAATAAGACCAAGTAGGGAAATCAGTAGAAGAAGAAAAACTCGCAGGCCTCATGTGAGTCCTGAACCAGCTGAGCAGAGGCAATGATCTCCAGACTTTGCCTGCAACCTCCTCTGTGAATTGGAAGTCTCTGCAGGCAGGCGCCAAATCAAGGTTCAGTGGAAGAAAGATGACACAGAAAGAAGGAACAGAGGGGAAGAAAAATATGCCTGGACTGAAGGGCTTCTCAGGATGCAGAAAAGGAGAATTCCAGACTGGAGTGTGAATGACCAACTAAGCAGACAATCAGTGACTCTCCCGGCTTAGAGAACTGATTGTAGCTTCCAACATCCTCTTCTGCAGCAGGACAACTGATCCCTCCATGCCAAAGAGACAGTTTCCAAATCTAGGTCTGTATTAAGTAGCCCTCTGATGTTGGGCAAGCCAAAACACCCTAAGGATTAACTTGTTGTGAAATCAGACAGTGGGACCAACCATCTCGAAGGTGCCTGGAAGCTCTGTCCAAGCTCAGTCCCAAGGGCTTTGTCTGAAGCCTGGTTGTACACTAATGGTGAATTTGCATAAAGGTCTTTTCTGTTTCTCCATGCTGTGCACTCTTAGCTTTTTAAAGAGTAAAGCTGTGTATTCCTGTTTATATGTGTCCCTATCTACAAGCCTAAAAATTCATGGGTTGGCTCTTGGTCTGATGGCACCTCAGAGGGACAAAGGTGGCTTTCTATATAATTGATTTATAGGCGGACCAAATGGGACCTAGCACAGCAAGAGAGCATTCTCACTAATCAGAGCTTTTAGTAATGGGTGAAGTGTTTGAAGGCAACAAAACAGTGAATGGCAGAACCATTAGCTGGGTTTCATCGGTGCCACCCAGGGCCAGGTCAAAAGGAGACTGTGATGTGTTAAAGTCAGCTGGGGAAGGGCTACTTTTGCTCAACTCCTTCCAAGGCTGCTTCTAGTGATATCACCTCTGTACCCTGACATAGGCCACAGTGAAGATATTGAATGCTAAGAATCTAAGGCTTCATTTTTTATTATTTATTATATTTTGAGAGGTGACAGATTGTTTGATCATCTCACTGACTGGAAGGGAGAGTCAGCTCCTGGCCTAGATTTCCTTCTTGAGGCAAAGAACTTGCCCCATCTTGAATGACACCAAGGGAAGTCCCCAGTTTCAGGCTAAGTAGATGTATAAAAAGTCCAACAACATGAGGAGAGGCAATGAAAAGGAGGAGAAAAAGGAAGAAGTTAGCGCAGATGAGTAAACCGAAGATAACATTCATCTGACGTTAACATTCACAGGTCATCAGGGGAGGAAAGGAGTTTCCTACCATACTAAGCATTCAAGTGGGAGCTGAGCAGTCCATTTGGAAGAAGGCATGAGGATAATAGGGGGGAAAAAAAACACAGTGGATAATGCAAGAGCTTTGGAGCAAAGATGGTTTAGGCTTAAAGCCCAACCTAGCAATACACCATCTGTTTGATCTCAGGTAAAATGATTTAATCTCTCTGGGACACAGTGTCTTCTCTTCTCAGGAACAATAATGAACTTTAATGAACAGTGTCTTTGCCAGTTCAGTCTACGCTCAGCCCCCAGTAGGTTCGCTGGCTGTGCAGCACATACAGCTCGAACGACTGGGATACAGATCTTACTTGTGACCCTTGTATACTTTGGACACAGACTTCTTTGGAAGAAGCTGGACTTCTGGGAAATGGTGCCAAGCGATTTCTACTTTGATTGGCGTAAATTCCTCAGTGGCCTACTCACAAGCTGAAGCTAAGCAGGTGCGCAAATGAGCGTGGCTTTCAGAATGGGCCATTAGAAATAAAACAATGCCCCCTGGGGAGATGACTTGGAGCTTCCAGCACCTTCTATTCAGTCCTAATGGTACCCATGCAAGCAGAAGCCAGGTTTTCGGAAAGACTGAAGGTAGATTGGGGGTAAGTACAGCACAGAGGTGTGAGTTGGCTCCAGTAGTGCTTGGCTATCTATGACTCAGAAAGATTATAACCATTCCTTCCCTCATCCTAACACAACAGAGTCGAGTTAGGAAGGAGACCAAAACCCCCAGTCAGTCCAAACTCACAACAGTCCAAACACAGGCAGCACATATTCATTAAGCGCCATTCTTCTCTTCTCTTCGATTCCCTGCGTAACCCGTGAAACTCACCTTGTTCCGGAGATACTTTCCTGTGTGGAGGACTCTCACTCTTGGAGTAGGCCCTATCTCTGAAGTCTGGGAGGCTGATGATGGACTGACTTGATGGATGACTGTTATCCCCCCTGTTCCTGGTCCACGGATGCCTCTCCAGTGCTACAGCCCACTTCTCAGTAGATCCCCTGAAACTATATACTCTGATGGAGAAAGCAGATAAATGTAATACACTTCTTAGAAGTTAACAGGCATGCTTCAGACTTCTGTAGGAGGCAACTCCCTGTTAATCCTCCATGCTGGGCCAAACATCTCCACATCTCTAGGAGGTGCTCCTAATGGGAAGATGGATGAGAAGTACTATGGCAGGTAAGTGATAGATGCAGGATGACCAAGAATATGTACTCAGATTTTCAGTTATTTGTCTCAATACCTGACCGTGGGTGTCTCACAACTCCTTTCTGACTTCATCTTCTCTGTATGTAACTGTTGTGGAATCTGTTTCTATCCCAATCCACTGACTCCCTTCCATCTGCACTGACACCTCCTAAGGCCACTTCATCAGCCTCTTACCTGGTGTCCCTTGACCACTCCCCACTCTCCCCTCCCTCAGACAGATGACCAGGGAAAGAAGCAACAGTAAGGGTGCTTCTAAAAGAGGAAGAGGACTTCAAATGAAGTTGTAAATGATTTGAAGTATATATAGTTGATATTATGAAATAGAAAATATTTAAAAGGGAAGACAGTGTAGGGATAAAGAATGAGAAAATGAGTGTGGTAATAATAAAGAAGAAAAGAAACAAATTATATATGTATAGGGGTGGGGGGATGCGGGGTGGGGGGAAAAGGAAAAAATGAGAATCAAATCATGTCATATTCTGGTACAAACCCTCAATGTTAAATACGATGATGATGTGTATTCATAATGTACCAATAAAGATTTAAAACATAAAAAAAGAAAGCGGAAGACAAGGGAATGACAGAAGTGAAAAGTCCTTCTTTATCTCAAATAAGCATTTTCTACCAAGTCAAGAAAAACAGAAACAAGGAGAAATAGTCTGGATTAAAATATAAAAGAAAATCTCAATGGACAGACCAAAGTGTGACTTTTAAGGAAAAAGAAAATAACAAGCACAGATGCCCAGAGGGAGTGAGAAAACAGGACATGGCAGGAAGGTAGGAAGTGTGGAAAGGCAGGCCCTGGCCACTCAGGCTGGGGACAGTGAGATCCAGGTGAAAATGAAATGCAAAATGCCACTGGGACTGAGGCAGCAATGGAGGCGAGGCCGCAGGAGTGAGATTTTCCCTAGGCCACAGTCCGGGTGGACGCATGCGCACTCTTGAACATCCAGTGCGCCGCAACACCACTGCGCAGGCTCCTCATACGCGGCTTCTCTCTCCAGGTGGCAGCCTCGGGGCACCCAGATAGCCCCCTCTCGCCACGGAGGCCCAGCTGCTGCTTGAGAGAAAGGCACTTTGGAGCGAATGGGACTACTTTTGAAATCCAATTAAACTAACCGGTGAAGAAGCTATGTCTACTCATATTTTAAAGATGAAGAAACCGAGGCTAGGTGAATTTTAAGGCCAGGGTGTCAGAATGTGATGGCAAAGCCGGGATAGAGCCAGTGTTTTTAGTTTGAATTTTTTCCCTTAGTTCTAAAAGTAACGTATCCTTATTATGAAAATATACAAGCTAATAAAACAGCAAAGTGAAGGTCACCCATAGCCTTCTACCAAAAAAGAAATAAAAATTCTACATATTTCCTTCTAATTTTTTAATTCACTCTCTGCACATGTACTTATTTACTAGCATTGGATGATACTGACTAGACTCCTAACATTTTTGTTTTTTATGTGATGAATAATTTCTTTGAAGTTATTGCATATTTTTGAAGAATTGATTTTTACTTGTTACATAACAATATATTATAGGGCTGTACCATAGTTTATTGACCTTTTCTCTGCTCTCAGACAGTGAAGTTGCTTTGTCCATTGGAAGCTTATGGAAATTCCCGTGGTAGAACTTCTGTTTGGCCTGACTCTGCACCTCTGGATTTCAGAGAGCAGCATAGACATACAGATATAATGACAAGACGTACACATGGAAAATCATCATGACAAACAATGTCTCTTAGGAGAAAGAACTGCGAAGTGTCAGGGGAGAGAGGGTAGCTTTGTGAGATCTAGTCAGGCTTCACGGAGAGAGTCATCATCATTTGGAACAGAAGTCAGTAAGCTTTCGATCGAGGGCCACATGGTGAATGTTTTAGGCTTTGCCCACCATATGGTCTCTGTTTGTCTATTCAACTGCCACTGTAGGATCAAGACAGCCACAGATGATACAAAAATAAATAGGAAGTTTCCATTCTAATAAAACTTTATTTACAAAAACAGGGAGTAGGCTGGATGTGACCTGTGGGTTATAGATAATTTGCTGCTTCCTAATTTAGAATGCTAAAAGTAGAGAGGTTTTTAGGACCTTATCAGAGGGAGAAGGATAAGCCAGCTAGAAATAGTTTGAGAGAAGAAATATCAAGGATGTACTGTCAGCGTTGGGACACTATAATGAAGTACCTGAGGTAGCTAATGTGATAAGAAAAGAGACTTATGTACCTCACATTGTGGAAGCTCAAAGACGTGGTGCAGCATCAGATCAAGTTCTAGTGAGGGTTATTCTAGCAGTGTTACATCATGATTAAAAGCAATGAGAGGACTGTGGTAGGAACAAGTTGTCACTAAAGAAGCCAAAGAGAAACTTGGGTGAACCAGGATGAGGCTTTTATAACAATTCTCTTTGGAGAACTAACCAAGGTCCCAGGAGAACTACCTTAGTCCCTTTTGAGGGCAGGCCCAAAGTTGCAAAATGTGAACTTTTAAGGAAGGAACTCTTTCAAACAACCAATGGAGCAGGGAAAGTTAGATATTTCATGATTGGCTCATAAAGGCTGAAACCAAGTCATATACAGTCTGAATGCCAGGAATTTCAGTGTCAAAAACCTATGGATTGTATTATGGAGCAGATAAAATGTCCCATAATTTATATGGGACCATTTTTAGGTGTTGGGGACTCATGTTCTCAGAATGACAAATATCTCTTAGAAATTTTGGGAAAAGTTCCAAACTTGGAAATGCTGACTTGGGCTTTGTCTGTATTTGGTTTTCTGTTTTGTTATTTGCCTCCACTAACATCTTACAATTCATTCAGTGTTAGTCTCTCTAGAGGCCAGAAGTTACCTGGTTAAAAGAAAGAAGGATTTGGACAGACAGAAAGGGGAAGGATTTCTTCAGTGGCTGTCTTCCTTGGGCTGTGATTCTCAGAGCCTGTGATGAAGCCCAAGGGAGAGCAGCTGGCCACCCAGGTGTGCAAAGTCAGCTGACTCCCCAGGCTAGAGAACAGGCCTGCTCCTGGACATGGCTCCAAATGCATCGCTCCACCTGGACCATCTGTGCATTCAGCCTATACATAGTCTCCAGTGTCTTCTCTTTCCACAAACCTCATTTTGATCTAAGATGCTGAGTCTTAGATTTTTCATCTACCAACAAAGCAACATCAGCATCACTCTGGAACTTAAGGGAAATGCAGTCTCAATGTCCTGCCCAGACCTATGGGATCCCTGGCAAACTGTGGTTTAACAACCCTCTTGGGGACTGTGCTACACATGTAAGTACGAGAATCACTCCATCCCAAGGGATAGATACTCTACTACTAATAATCCCCAAATCTATTTATTACTGCCATTTAACAGATGTATTGTATTAAGAAATGTTAACTTGAGCTTGGATTTTCTTTATGGCAAAGCTCACACCATTATTATGTTCTAGTGCCTTCTCTTTACTGATAGAAGTAGACAGCCAATAGATGGACACTTCCACAAGATCATCATGATTTATTTACTCCACAACATTCATCAACCAAGTCTCCTGTGTCAGATCCTATTGTAAGGTTCAATGTGCATTATGAAATTTCAGCTGGACTCAAACTCCCCAAAGTAGGCAACTTACCTCTGCACTTACAGAGTAGGAAACACAGGCTTGGGAAGTCAGTGTGATCTCTCTCAGGGCCACTAGAGCTCTAAGTGTTACAAAGGTCACAAAGAATGCATTGCTGGGTCAAGCAATTAATGGGTGGCTTTGTAGAGGAGGTAGATGGAAGGAAGAAGGGAGTGAGGGAGGAAAGCCATGTACATAGAGTAGGCAGCAGCATGACAGTTTCACAGGTTCAAGGCAGCTGCGGAGTCCCTGGGGAGCTGGCCAACTAAGACTCCAGGTAGACCAACTCACAGGCCTGATGCCAACTCAGAAGACTTTCACTGGCTCTGACACAGATGTCCCAAAGAGGACAAAGGGGTTCAAGTTCCATTTCTTCTACTAACTCAACCATGCTATCTTCTTAAACAAGTCAGTGATTCTTGCTGAGGCTCCGGTTAGTACAAGACTCAATTCATGGACTTCACACAGCTTTTCAGTTACAAAGACCAGTGTTTAATATCTTACACTGAACCCTAATGTCATAAAACAGATTTTAAAAATGCATTGGAGGACTGTAGGAGGGGAAGACAGAAGTAGAGATCTGAGTATCATCAGCCTGTCCCAATACTCAGTGGTCCTGATGGCCCACATGGGGAAATGACAGCAGACCCTTTACTCAAGCCCCACTACTAATGGGCATTTCCGGTTGCCAGTCTCCTACTGCTCTCCAGCGGCACTTGCCTTGCTTTTCTGAGCCCAGGCCAGTCATGGCACTGTCAGAGCCCCTGGATTCGCTCTCCCCTTCACCTGTAATATTCTTCCTGCAGACACCCTCACTCAGCCACATCCAACCCTCACCCTGCACCACTGTCCACTTTCGGTCCAACCCCTCATCACTGTTACTCATTTCTCCCTCTTGGAGTCATGTGCTGATCTGCCCTATGTCCTCTGCTCACAGGCAAATTCCCTGAGCACAGGATCCCTGCTGTATATACCCAGTGCCTTGGACAGTGTCAGAATGCAGGAGGCCCTCGACATTTGTCTGTTGTGCTTGAGAGCAGAGCTTTGAGGGCTCTTATCCTCTATGACTCCAACCCTGGCTACGTTGTGTGGCACAAAGACCCAATGACACCAAACTACAGTTCATTTTCCAGACTCCCTGGTACCTAGAGCAAAATCACCTGCTTTTCCTGCATACCCTCATCATCCTTGTACTGTAGCTGGAAACCAAGACAGAAAGGAAGGAGACATGGCAGTAAAGTGAAGAAAGAAACCCAGAAGAAAGAAGGAGCAGAGAGCAGGCAGGACTGTTGCAGGGTGCTAACCAGCCTCTTCTCTTCACCTGGTTGGAAGGAAAAATAGAGCAAGAAGGTACAGGCTCAGCGCCTGCCATGGGCACATTCCAATCGAGCCCTTTTCCAGGGCCTGGCCCAATGTTCCCGGGGAGTAGTCAGAGGCACATGTGATACACAAGTCACTGAACCCCAGACAGGGACTCAAGCTGCTCCTGGTGTCCCAGTCAGTCCTGGGTGGTCTGCAACTCAAACCCATGCAAGGCTCAGCCTTACTCTGCTCTCTACAGGGTCATGGAGGAGGCTCGCAGTACAGACTCAGCACCGCTCAGGGGAAAGCCTGTGTGCAGCCTCGTTTTTTCTACCTGCTTCTTCTCATGAAGCTCCAGGCCTGGCAGGGACCTGTGACCCTGAGCCTCTCTCCTGGGGTGCAGTGCAGGAGACAGCCTTGTTGATGCTCTTCTGGTCAGAGTCCCTACCATCACCTCCAGGAACTTTTGTCCACGTCAACCCCTCTCCCTCTGGTGGCCTCAGAAACTGTGAAGCCAGCTACAAGATGTTTTGTCTGGCTGAGCTCGGGCTGATTGAAAGTCTTCAGAACCTGCGCTGGCCAAGCAGCTCTTCCTGGATACGGTTGCCAGGGAACACACAGCCTTGCAGCCTTCACTGTCAGAACTAATGAAAGTCAGAGAGCTATTAGGGGAAGATTTTTGTTCCTCCCTCCCCCTTGCGCATAATTCCACTCTTGCGAGGTGTTTGCATTTCTGTTCTGTTTGTGAGATGTTAATTGCGTCCTCATTGTGATTCCCTGCCCGACGCCACCCTCACCTTCTTCGGAGCTGCAGCCCCCAGAAGCAGGCCTTTTGGAGATAATGAGGCTAAGTGGCCAGAGGGAGGGCAGCCCAGCCTCTCTCTGGAGTGACCTTCTCTAAATAGCCTGTGCTCAGACCACACCTTGGCTCAAAGTCTCCCGTGGTGCCCGGTGACCACAGGACACCAGGCTCAAGGACTCCTGGGTCCCGTCGTATTTCCCCTTTTCCCTCCGTCCTCCAGGATGTCTGGGCCGGAGTTAGGGCCATCCCCACGCCCCAATGGCTTCTTCCTATCTCTTGTGCCTCTGTGGACCACTGTTCGCTGTCTACAGCCGCCCTTCTATCACCAGCTCTCACTGTGGGCTACACAGCGCCCCCTCTTGGCGAGCCCTCCACTCACACCACGGAGACCTGCGCTCCTCCCTGTTCCCTGGCGCAAGTCTTACCGCAACTCTGGTGCAGACCTGTCTTTCTGTCTAGACTGCGAATTCCTTGAAAGCAGAGGCAGGCTGTGATCCAGCTCTCTATTTCTGGAGCCTAGCACTGTGTCTTGGCCACTTCTTACTCTATCTGTTAATCGCAAGAAGGTGGGCACAGCAGGAGGGGGGTGGAGAAATGGGGGAGCATTTTAGTGGACTAAGACTCCACCCATCCACTACTGCCTAACCTCTGCAGGGACTCTGAGACACGCCCCTCCTGGGTCTGGGACCCTCAGAACTTGTTCTGGCTGATATTTATAGCAAAGCAATCAGCTCGCTTCCCCAGCATCCCTGGAAGGGCCGGAAACAGTCTGAGAAACAGTAGTGACACAAGGGAAGGAAAGGAAAGGGGAGGGGAAGGGAGGGGAGGGAATGGAGGAGGGGGGGAGGGGAGGAGGAGGGGAGGGGCAAGAAATGATCTCCATAGAGGTGTGGGGAAGGGTCAAGGGAGTCAGGGATAGCAGAGCAGGTTCCAATCCTCACTGTGCTTCTCACTGGTAGAGGAAGGCTCTCAGTCCTGAAAGAAAGATTTCTGTGGGTGAAAGGGTTTCTCCTCCATGCTGTTCAGACTTGTCTGTTTCCACCCTGGGAGAACTTAGCTCAGGGAACATTTCCATGAGTAAGCAGAAAGAACACCACCAGCTCTTCTCTCTGGTAACTACAGTTTCCTAGACAGTCAGCCAGGGCTGGGGAGGCTGGAGGCTGGCTGCTGTCCAGGACAAGGTAAAGAAGTGTGACACTGGACCAGGGTGCTCAACAACCTCCACTAGGACTCTAGAAGTCACTATGTAATTGTTCATCTGTTTTCACCTCCCTTCGAATGATTCCCCACAATTCCACCAGCGATGTTTCTTAAATGCAATTCTGATCACCCCACTTTCCTGCTCAGAATTCGCCAGCAGGTCCCTGTATGGTTTCTAGTTTAGAAATTTGGCCAACTTTGCATGCAACACAAGCTCTATGGAGCTTTGGCTCTGTGGCTGCTTCCTAGTCCCTCCCACTGGTCCTGGTCACATGATTTACACCTCAGTCCTTCTAAGCATCCTCTGCTTTTTCCATTCAGCTCTTGGCCTTAGCATCTCAGTCCAAACCATGGTCACTACCTGGAAAGGTTTCCTTCCCTCTCCTTTTCCCTTCAAATACCTCCACAAGGCTCCACATGGGGATCACTCCTTCTCAGAGAAGACATCTTGGACTTCCTAAGAGGCCAAGTACCTCTCCTATGACCCCTGTTGGAGCTTTCATTCCCCAGCAAAGGATTGTTATGCATTTTCTGTAAATCATAGCTAAAGGTTGATCAAATCCTTATTGATAAAGCTATGTTTTATTGAATTTTCTGTGCTCCTATGCCTACCCTAAGGCTGACTCCTAAATAGCTGGTTTAAATGTCACTAAACTGAGACTAGAGTGAGACAAGCAAGCTACCGAGGGCTCTGGGCTGAAGTGGAGCTGTTGTAAGGTGTTTCTCACCCCTGCCCCTTTGTTTATCAAGTGCACAAAAGCCAGCAGGGTTGGAAGGGCAATTCCACTTGGGAGAAGGGCAGCAGAGGATGCACTTTTCCAGAAACTCTGTTCTCTGGTTCCATGTAGAATGGGAAAGCATCTTCCCCATTAGCAGAATTTACACAGAAGTTGTAAACTTCTTGTATGAAGGGCCAGATAGGGAAAATGTGCCTCTTTTTACATGCACTATCGTAAACAGCTCAAACAAATCATTTTCTTCACTGAGACACAGTACTGGATACCCTTAACTAAAAGGAGAAGTTTATTTCTGTTTATAGCTTCACTGGGTTCAGTCTATGATCAGCCAGCTCCAAAGCAGAAGTACTACGGTGGAAAGGTCTGGTGCACAAAATCTGCTCACATCATGGTGACCAGGAAGCAGGAAGAGAAGGGAGGACTACAAGACTACATGAGGAGTACAGGTCACACAACCAGATCAAACTTCCAGAACACACTTCTATGTCTTCTGACCAGACTTCACCTCTGAACACAAGACTTTTGCAGGACATTTTAGATCTAAACCATAACAGATGGCTCTGCACTGAGCTAATGTGAGGGACCAGTCATGTTGTTCATTCAACTCCAAGGGGAGCAATCACATAGGTGACAGTGTCAGTTGTGCTCTGGAGTTGTGCAGTGCAATGATCATGTACACTAGGAGTCCTCAGCTGTATGTAATACATGCCCAGCTATCTTGGCACTAAGCTCAAACCACTCCCAAAACACTCTTACCAAGAAACAACCTCCAAGGATGGAAAGGGGAACAAGTTCAATGCTGGCTCCAGAGACCTCATCTAGGCAGGTTCTCTCATAGTCCAGATGGATGACTGGATGACCATGCCAAATCTCTTTCATCTTCCCACCAAAAGTGAGGCAGCCTTTGAGGTGCTCATGGAGGGAAGGATGAGCAGCTATCCCTCGTGTAAGTTGGTCCAGTAGCTTGCTTCATGGAGGAGATACAAAGCCTCTCTAAATGTGGTCCAGGGGCCAGTAGCTTTGAAACGCTATGGGGCCTTGTTATAAAGCTACCTTTCACAGACATACCCCAGATGTATGGAAGCAGAGTCTAGGAGTGGGAAGATACCATTAGCAAGCTCCCTATGGGATTCTGATGTAGTGCAAAGTTTCAAAACTAACACCTCAGTATCACAGTGGGGAGACAGGATTTACTGGGTCTCATGTCATGTATTTATTTACTCAAACACTGTTCTGGACATCAGGGAGCTGATAGATAGATAGATAGATAGATAGATAGATAGATAATTACTAATTAGATAGAAGATATAGAGATAGGTAGATGATAAATAGTGATAATAGATAATAGATGATTGATAGACAATAGATGTGTTCGATAAAGAGACAGATGTTGATACATAAACATATGATTGATAGATAGCCAGCCAGTCAGTAGATAGATGTTTCTAGAAATGATAGAAAAGACACACAAAAAAATGAGACATCTTTTTCACCACAGTTAGAGAATGTTTGTTCCAGAAAGTTTTCATTTTATCCTGGGCTTTGTGCCAGCCACTCAGGTAAATACCACCAGAAAATGCTGGGCATACTCATTCCTAGATGCAGGAAATTGAAACAATATTCTTGGGGTCTCGAATCACCCAACAGTACTAAAGATGTCATTTGTAATCTACTGCCCAAGAAAAGGGACTGTACTCTCAAGCCCAAATTCCTGTTCTTCTCAGGGCTCAGCCTAGGATTTCACTAACCAGGATTTTCTATCTCTTTTTAAATCTAAATTTTCTTCTACTTCTCAAAACTTAATGGAAAACTTAATACCTCTTAATATTGTTGCTACAAGCTTGGTTCTGCCACTTACTAGTTCTACTACCCTTGGCACCTTATTTTATCTCTATTAGCTTCCATATTCTTACATATAAATTGAGGAGGATAGTTCCAAGGGAGGAGTGAATATCAAAGATAATAATAGCAATTCAATAAATGTTAGATCTTCCCTACTTAACCCCATTTTCAGCATAACAAGTCCCTGCTAAGAAATATAAGTAGTTTTCTGATCCTTATTGACTTTTCTATCATTCAGATTCTGCTTCAACTCACCTCACCTCACCTCAATTGCATAGGCCTTCAAGACTTTGCTCAAGCTGTAGTCACCATCTTGGATGTCTACAGATTTATCTGCCAATGCCTGCCTGGTTTAAAGGTCATGTTTAACTCCTCTCTGCTGTCCTAACAAGCCTTCTTTAGGTCCAGGCAAATATTCTTCCCCATTGCTATCCATATTGAACTGGAGATGAGAACACTAAAATTGACAAGGTCAGTAGTCTCTGGGTGTTGCTATTTCATGTACAGAATTTCTTTCTGCTAAATGATGAGCAATGGTAAAAACGACCAGAATCAGACCATTTTTATTTTTCCAGATAAAGATATACTTTTGATCTCTGCCTTCTGCTGTCAATAGCCCATCACAAAACAATGGCACTTAACACTTATAACGAGGAAAAAGTCTCACTCAAAACCATCATCCTTCCAATGAAATAACTCAGCTTCATGAAAAGCTCAGTACATCTTCCAATTTGCTCCTTCTGTTTTAGAGTGACTGAGGATACTGTCCTAGGCCAGCTCCTGATGAAATGCTGGAGAGTCCTCAGCCTGGCACATTCACCTGCGCTCTTCAGTGGTATCCCCTGGAAATATACCGCCAGTCTCCTCAACAGCATCTACCACCTGAGCACCAGCTATATATCAGACTCTGCACTGAGTGCTTCACACATAGTTTGCTGGACTCTTTTTCACATGCTCTGGAAAAAGAAGCAGTTGCTAGTACCACTTTTCAGAGGAGGCTTAGAAATATAAGTAATCGTCCCAGGTCACAGAGACAGTAAAGTGGTTGAATTGAGCTTATAATATAGAAGAGTTTGATCCCCAAACATTTACTCCTTTCTCTATTCCATACCTGTCTCCTACAATTGTAAATATTTTTTCATGCAACTGTAAAAACATACTTTTCTCTTTCTTCCAATAGAGTGCAAATAGTCATTCATTTATCCAACCAATATTTGGGAAGTGCCGGTGCTTTGTAAGGTGCTCTCTGTCCTACATGCTGAATCACAGTGATAACCAAGACAAACACTGCCACGACCCTGGTGGAGGGTGCTTTATGGTCCCTATGCAGCTGTCAAATAATGAGTGACTATGCAAGGCCTTGTTAGCAGCTCCTTACTCAATTCCAACCCATTTTTCAAGACCAAGGCAACAGCCAGGTGTGTACAGATGTTACAAAGTGCCCTGGGTCTCTCCAGGCTCAGTAATTATCGGGTTTCTTTAAACTGCCTGTCTTTGCTATGGAAATTGATGAGCCAAAGGCTCTTTTTAGACTGACAAGCCCTCATACCGTAACTCCACTTGATTTATTAGAAGAAGGAACTGAATTTAAAAAGAGACAGATGCAGTATCGATTCTACACCTTAAAACGTGCCTTCTTCACCTCCCCCTGCCTTTGCCCCAGACCGCCAACCCCATTTGCTTCACAGCAGATCACAGAACACCTTTCTCTTCAATGACTCATTTCATCGCTCAGTCACACTCTGATCTTACACCTCTTCCGAGCAGCTTTCCCCTTTCTTTACCTCCTCAAAGTCTCTACCTGCCTTTATCTTCACTCCAGGTAACCTGTCCAGATCACTCTCTGCTCCAGTGAAAAAGAGCCCGAGGTCATGGCTGCTACTTCGAGACACTGAGCCTTTAGTGCTGAGCACTTCCCTGGCTACCTCATTCCCAGATGGTCAGTGTCCCATGCAACTCTGTCCTAAACTTGCTAACCTCACACCTTGTACCTCTGGTCAGAGCTACATCACCCATCTAGCATAGAGATCAACATCCCAATCTACATGGACTTCATAGGCCTGAGACTGGCAGATCTGGCAGAGCTGAAAGATTCCCCAGAGAGTAATGTATTTTTCAATGAAATCACTACTCATATCTCAAAGTAACAATTTCTCTGTGCATGGAGCTCCTTTAGATGGCAAGAAAACTCACCATCCCTGTCTTTCTGCCCTGAGAATAAATCCCAGTGACAACTAAATGTGTTCCCACAATACTAAAATGTCCTGCTCAAGAGTACATTTCAGTGAAGGATCAACCTCAACTCTTGAAGATCCAGAACTCCTTAGTGACAAATCACCCAGCCCTTCCCCAAAACACCAGTCTTGAAACAGATCTGAGACATAATCTTTTTCTATTGGTGCCTGAGTTTGTCTTTCCATATAATTTAGTGCTCTATAACTTCTCTGAGACCTCTACAATTAGAAAGGAGAACCTTAGTGGCCCTAGTAATGGCTTAAGGTAAGCGCCCCATCTATGGCAAGTGAGGATTATGGCTAATGGGGTGTGAGGCACGTCTTCAGGTTTGGTGTTGGTGCCTGCAGGTTTGAATGGCAGAAGTTATGAGTTGTTTAATAACTCTTATCACCAGGAGGCCAGGAATCAGGAAAGAGAGCTTTCCAGTGGCTTTGCTCCAAAGGAATTTTATGCAAGAGATTCTTGGTAAGGTCATTGCAAAAAAGGGACACAGACAATGGACTGTGAGAATCCACCATTTCTCCTTCAGCTGAAAGCTCCCAGAAAACAAGAGAATGAACAGAAAAGAAGAGGTCCAAGAACACTCGCCCCTGAGCGTCAATCCACAATATCACTAGGTCAAGTGAAAGCTCTCATTGGAAGCTTTTCAGTCAACATTCAAGTGGTGGCTAACATAGAGGAAAGTCCACATAGGCTTTGTAATCAAATGAATATGCAGACAAGACCTCAAGGCTTATCTCCCTCCCATTAGTTATGTGACTTAGGGCAAAGTATTATTGGGGCCTCAGTTTCCTCTGGGGAGGACAGTATGCATCTCATAAGAATGAAAAAGGAACACATTTGGGTTTCTCCTTTTGTTTCCATGAGGGATGGAAAGTTTGAAGCAGATCAGTGTTACATGTGGTTGTGGTCATAGTGGGGAAGAAAGGAGCAAGTCAGGGAGAAATTGTGGACAGGAAATCCTGGAGAAGTAGTGGATCTTGCACACAAGCTCACAGCACACTTGAATAAATGAGGTCATGCTCCATGCAGTCAACAGAAGTGGGAAACTCTTTTGCCCTAAGGCCAGTGCAAGGAACAAGGACAATATGATGGAAATTTAAGGCAAAGAAAAGGGCAGTCATCCATGGAGGGGCAGATGATACTGACTCACTAAGTGAACTAAGTAAGCCAGTGAAGAAAGAGAACAGTCCCACTGAAGCCAGCATGGTCTCCAGTAGCTTTAATTGTGTTTCTGTATAGACACAAAGCAGTTAGGCTTAAGATTGGCTACAGTCTCACCCAGATCCCTCACTTCTGGTGTCACTGCACTGCACCAAGAGAGACTCCACAGCAGGCAGAGGGAGGTGGCCCTGACTGCTAATTGCCTTTGAGAGCAGTTCTGTTTGACATCTCTCAGCAGAGCTTTGAGAAGAACAGGGTACAGGCAGCCAAAAAATGTGTCATGTATCTGTCCCTTGACTTCAGAAAGGTGGGGTTTCCTATAGGGGGGCACCTCCCATGTATGCCTCCTGAGCCCACCCCATCCAGAGCCATCACACTCTGGGATTCAGACTTTATTCTTTTCCTACAAATGACATTATAGTTTCATTACATATTTATTTATTCCTGAACAATATATGGAATTGTTTTGCATGTTTCCACACATTATATCAATGGTATCATAAAATCAGAATTTTGTCTACAGCTTTTTTTGTTTATTCAACATTATGTTTGTGTGATTTATCCATGTTGACATGTGTAGCTCTGCTTTTCTCTGCTGAAACTTTTATTATTTCAGAATGCTGCAATTTATTTATTCATTTCAGTTAATAGTTAATAGAGGCTTTATTCTCTGAAATTTTTCTCTGGGAATATTCTCTAGCCACACACAGATGAGCTGCTTCCTATCTGTTCTATCCCTCACTCTTTATTTTCTAGCTCCCAGTCTTCCTTCCCCCCATCTAAGCCACTCTGTACAGGCTCTGTGCTTCCACAGTAGATGTCCCATCAGTTCCTTATTTTTGAACTAGATTGGGAATTGTGACCTTGATTTTAGCCTTGTGTTATGGCCTCTGGCTAGATGTTAGGTCACAGCCTCATCCACTCATGGTTGGAGCTTTGGGGAGGTGATTGGGTCATGGGTGTGATGCTGGATTAGTGCATTGGTTTAGCATAGTTCTGGATGTGGATCACTGACTTCCTCAAGAGGAAAAATCTACTCTAGGTGCAGAGGGAACCAACCTATAGGCTTACAGCCTCGATGGAGTGAAAGAGAAAGAAGGAAGTGGTGATGCTTCCTTTTTGCCATGCCAAGGACTGTTTCTCCTCTACCGCCCCCCTTTACCATGCTGTCCTGCTTGAAACTTCTAGAAACTATGAGCTGAAAGTAAATCTCTCCTTCTTTAATTTGTGGATGTAAGATATTTTGTTCCAGCAATGAGAAAGTAACTAAGATACCTAGGCAGTTTCTCCAGGATTCTTATTTCTATCATTCATTTTCAGACAGGAAGTGATGAGTTAGTAACCCACCTCAACTCTAGTTATTATACTGGATCCATTGGGGCTGCTGGAGGACTGTACTACAAAGGCCAAGAACCAGAGAAGGGGCCTGGCTTCTTCTATGCTGGAGCCAAGCCTAGGCACAGCCCCTGGCCCATTGCATAATGAATTTTAAATAACATCAGACTAGATGAGTGCATAGATTAATTCTTTATGGAGAAAGAGTTCCCAGATAACCAAAATTATTTAGACTTGAATTGCATTTTTCTTCACCTGGATGTACGGACACTGTCTCAATGAGTCTCATGTGGCTACTGGGCCTTGTACAGACTTGCCTCTCATCAGCTGGTAAAGCCTTCTAACAGACAAACACACTCAGTCTGTTCAAGCAGGATGAACCCCCAGCTCCCAATCATGTAGCAAAACACATGAGGAGAACTGTGTGCTATTAGTCAGCCCAATGTATCCTGAATGGAGTTTCCCTAGAGCACTCAGCCTGTGAAAGGAAGGAAAAGAGCTCCTCTCTCCTACTGAGGTGACTTTTTGCTACAGAGCAGAGGCTGCAGTTGAGATATCTGATGGCAGACCTGTGCCCGAGGGAAGATGTTGACAGGAGCAAGAGGAACACACACAAAGGCTCTTGACAAAAGAGGGAACAAAGAAAGAAAAATGTTGGTGACTGTGAAGAGGGGCTGGGGCTGAGATGCAGACAGGGAAAACTACAGGTCTGATAGCAGACAGGTCTCTTCATGGAATAAAACCCCCTGAATATGGAGAAAGAATCATGTCACTTCCCATTTACTAACCCAAGACCTCATCTGTTAGGAACCTACCAGCTAGCAGTTACAATGTACCAACTCCAGTCAGAGTCTACAGGTATCATGTACAGCCCTTGAACAAATCAGAGCATCGGCTCAGGCCACTCAAGCCCACAGCCCCAGGCAGGAGACTGCACCCCAGGCAGACATGAGCGGCCATTGCACTACCCTGCCTCCTCAATGGACCCATCCACTGTGATCCTCTCAAAGTGTATGTTGCACAGATGAGGAAAACACATGGGGAAACTGAGATACCACCTAGTCAGTAAGAATACCACAGTCAAAACACAGGGTGACCAGCTTGGCCTGAACAAGTCACTCATGAAGGGCTCATGAAGTCATTGTTGAACTTGGGGTGCTTTAGCTCAGCCCTGTCAAATTTTTCTAAGGTCTAAGAGTCAGACCCACCTCACTAGAGCTTCTCTATTGAGCCCATTTTACTTCCAGTCACATTAGAGGAAATGCTGTCATCCCTGAATTGATGCACTAATAGACTGATTTCATAAATATCAAAGCCCTACTGGCATGCAAGGTGCTCTTTAAGCCTCTGTGAAGGCAGGAGGTGCCAAACCACAGAGCCGGTGCTTTTCAACTACTTGTGCTTGAATGTGCAAATGTTCATAATTCAGCGCCGTGGTTTCTCTGAGAGGTTCAGTAATGATATGCTTTAGAAACAACGGAGAGATTTTCTCGACGAAAGCATACCTGGTCATTCAGTGACCTAGGTACACGTACCATCGTTTGTGGCCTTGAACGGCTCACGACTCATGCCCTCCATTATTCTAGATATAAAATGGAATCGTCAGCAGGTGGATTTCTTGTTCTTTCCAGTGCCACTGACCTGTGGCTTGTATTTCAGAGTTCTTTCTGACAAACCCTGGGTCCCTGCAGAAAGGTCATTAGGGGGTGGGGATTAAGATGTGGCCAGATGGCCTGACCCAGGCACCATGGAGGAGAGTCCCCACTCTGTCTCTTTAGAGGAGGCCATTCTCCTCTTGGCCTCTTCTGCAGGCACCTGGGGTTTAAAGTTGGCAGTGTCATCAAAGGCAGGCTGGTGGCTGCATTGTAAAGGGACTGTATTCCCTCTTGTTGATAAATAAATCCTCTTTCTCCTAAATAGCCAGGCTGGTGGGTTTCATCGTAATTGGTTTGCACTCAGCAGAGAGTCGGGCCTGGCAACACTGCATCCTTCATCTCCGAAATATTAATTAGTTTTCTATGAGGCTTTATTTTAATCACGAAAAAAAATGAGATCAGTGGGAACCAGCAAAGGAAGAGCCTGAGGAGAAGGAGGTAAATGAGACACAGAGTTAGGAAAGAAGCACAAACATTGCGGGGAGACAGCTGGAGATGGGAGGTGGGGATAAGACAGAAAGAGACAAAGGCAACTGGTATTTCATCAATATCTCCCATGTCCTCAGAATAGCGTTAGGTTCTTCACCTGTGTTGTCTCAGTCAACCCCTTGTCTGATTTACGTCACTGCACTGGTTTGATAGATGAGTAAACTGAAGCTCAGAAAAAACTAGATATTTTTCTTAAGGTCAAAACCCAGTAAACAGAAAATCCAGAATTTCTCTCTGAGTATTCTGACTCCACATCTGAACCTCTGTCAACAATACTATTCAACTTTCCACAAATCTTTAGGCAGCAATTATTGTGCCTCAAGCATATACCAGTCATAGCAAGTGCAGTGTTGGGTGTGATGAGTGCACATTATGATCCTTGACTCAGCTGTGATGAATCTGGGAAGGCAGCTCATTGAAGATAACATTGAAGTTTTCTCTTGAAAAACTAGGAGGAGTTAGCCCAGCAAAAGCAGTGAAGGATGGAGCAGGCAGGGTTCCGAGTGTAACTCAGTGGTAGAGCACTATGCTCAGCAAGCTGGAGGTGGTGAGTTCAATCCTCAGCATCTTCCCCAAAAAGAGAATGTAGGAGGAAAGGGCATCAGATCCACTTAAGAAGAGGTGAGAGTCCAGAACCTATTAACATCACTACAAGAGTTTCATATGGCTATTAAGCTCAGGTTAGAGGCCAGAGGAGGTTAAGGCACAAACCAGGCCAGATAAAAGGAGCCAGGGCACAGAAATCATCACTGGTCCCTGGATTTTGCCCTGAGGGCAATGGAAAAAGTCAGGACAAGGGAGCTGTCATATTTGTATTTCAGAAAGGTCCCTCTGATTGCATTGCACAGGATGGATTTAAGAGAAGCAGAGGCTGTTGTAGCTGTCCGGGTGAGAGATCACTGTAGGCCTGCATGGGTTGGTGGTTGTCAGCATATTTTAAAAATGACCACAGACCTCAAACAAACTCTCCCAACTCATTTTCTCTTGGCAGCTCATGCAGGATGAGGCCAGTTGAAATGAGAATGATAATACACCTCTAAGTACCAGAGGAAGGACTTTAGAGAAAAAGGATGGTGTGGAAAAAAAGGTGTAATCAATATTTTCTGCCTCTTTATTTTTAAACAATCTATAAGCACATATTGAAACCTCAGGACATGCCAAACAGTCTGAGATGCTGTAAGAATATCTTCTAATTTTTTATTTTCAAAAAGCATCTGACCAGGTTTGGAAGAGAAAGGCATACTTTTTTATAAAGATACCCAGAGCAGCACATAGCTGTGCAACGCTATAATCCCAGCTACTGAAGAGGCTGAGGAAGGAGGGTTCCAAGTGTGAGGTCAGTCTGGGTAAATTATTAAGTCTTTACCTCAAAATAAAAGTAAGAATATAAAGACTGAGGATGTAGCTTTGCACTCTCTGGGTTCTATTCCCAGTATTTTAAAAAAAACAAAACAAAACAAAACAGAAAGACAGACAAAAAGGAAAAAAAAACAGAAGTATACATAAGAGAGATGAAGAAGGATGCAGAAGAGCAGGTTGCACTAGCATGATTAAGGATAGAGAAGGTAGAAGAGGAAAAGAAAGAACACTTATTAACATACACTATGTCTGTTGTGGGTTGAACTGTGTTCTCAAAGAGGCATGTAGAAGCCCTAACCCCACACCCTCAACATGATCTTATTTAGAAATAAGGTCATTGCTAATGCTATTGGTCAGATCAAACCGGGTTAGAATGGGCTCTAATTCAACATGATCGAGAAGATGGACTTGTGAAGGCAAAGCAGAGATTGAAACTGTACTGCCACAAACCAAGGAACACCTGGTGCAACCAAAAGCTGAAAGATATAGGGAAGGAGTACTCATTAAAAAGCACTGGAGAAAACTTGGCCCTGTCAGCACCTTGATTCTAGGCCTCTACATTCTTCAGAGCATAAATTTCTGTTGTGTTGACCTGCCCATTTTGTGATACTTTATTACGGCAGCCTTAAGAAATGCATGCTGTGTGTCACACTTTGTAGTCCCCCAAACTGCACAGAACAAGGAAGTTTAGTTCCTTTTCCCAGGTCTCTAGAATCTGAGCCAAATTAACAAGCCAAATCATTCCCCTCCAATAAATGGTGATCCTGTACTGTCACTTGATGTGGAGGTGGTTCTAGAGGTGAACTTCAAATGAGAAGTAGGAAATTAAAGTCACGGACTGTGATCACATGGAGAGGAGGAGAGCTTTTCTTCATGACATCATGCTTTGCTTTTTTCTCCAAGAGAAAGAGTGTTTCCTGGGGCCCAGGCACAGACCTGGAGCTGAAGAAATATCATGGTTGAACCAGACAGCGCTGCCCTTGAGGATTTCCCATTCCAGTGAGGAAGAAAGAATATGTGAGCAGACATAATGAGGGAGCAGCGCATTTGCTGTACAATGAAAGCTCCTGGAAACACAGCCCCCAGGCACTTCCTTATTTTGCTAACCTGGAGGCAGTTTGGCAGTAAGGCACACAGTGACTTCTCAACAGCTTGCACAAGAAGGAGACTTGACTGCATCAAATGAGCACATTGCCCCTCAGACAGAAGACTGCTAATTCCCAGTTGAGAAAAGAGAAACAGGAAGAATTGAGGAGGGAAAGTGCACCTTGAAATCACAGTAACACTATAACTTTGCCTGAAATGACTATGGAAGATCTCTTTAAAGATGGTGGCACTTGGGTGAGGGAGAAGGTGCCTGCGGAGGACCCTAGGAGGCAAAGTGATTGCAGGCTGGGGATGCTTCTTCTTAGAGACTGCCCTAAACAATGTGAGCGCTGTGACCACAGGGACAGGCAGGCTTCTCTGACTACCACTGCATTTCCCATACTCAGAGGGATGAGCAAGAGCTGTCTTGGGTGCACAGAGGGCACCTGTCCCATTAGGAGCCACAGTAACTGTACTCATAAATCTGGCTTTTGTCACCCAAGCACTCACTCCTTTGATAAAACATCTACCCTGTGCTTTTGGGGGGCTTTTCTGGGAACACCAAGGTGGGTAAGACCCACTGAAGTCTCAAGGTTGATAGAGAAGATGGAGCAAAAACCCTTTCTCCATCTGTCACGTGATACACGTGCTGATGGCAGTGAGCGAGTGAAGAGAGCAGGCGAGCTTGGTGGAGGAAGTGACGTTAAGCTGAGGTTTGGAGGATGCACAGGAGATTAGCCTGAGGAGGAGGGTAGGACGGGTTCTGAAAGCAGTGTATAAAAAAGAGCTTGTGATATTCTTGGGGGGTTCCAAATAGATACAGAGTGCACAATGGGAGACATGATTCATAGTCAGACACATGGTGAGCAAATCACTCAGGACTGTGACAAGAAGGGCACATTTATTAAGAAGTGATAGAAAAGCTGGACATGTCCAAGTACCCAGATATTGCTCTATGTTTTGTAAGGTGAATCAGTGGTCGGCCACACTCTCTCAACCCCAGAACAGGAGAAGCACTGTCCCCACAGACCTCCAAAGTTAGGAACGGCAAGCAAAGCAGAAAGACAGAGAAGACATGTGCTGCAGTACCTTCATTTAACATTCTTCTTCACTTTTTGTAGCAATCAGTGATTAATAGGTATTCCATTTCCCCCCTCATCCATCCTCAAGAGAGGTGTTATAATAACATGTCAGGAAGGTGTGGATAAGCGGCATTATAGAGCCTGGTTTATAATGCAGTTTGTAACAGATGCTAACGTCCCGATTATGCATTCCAGCATCATTTATACCCGGCTCCATGGCATGAGAAGGCTCCTCACATCATAATTCTTCAAAGCAGTTGCTATTAATCACTCATTCATTATTAAAACACATTGTATTCATTCTGCTCAGCAACAGGAGCAAGGCAGGCTGTGTTTATCCAGCTCAGGCATCTCTAGACAATGTCAACCTCAGCCCAGAGGAGCTTCCAGCCCTTCCAGATAGCTGAGAGCTTGGGAGACGTATCTCAGGGAAATCACAGCATTCACCAAAGGAATGGCTCTCACCCCTGGGATCCCATCCCCCTCACCAGTGGGCTCCATCCCCTCCCTTCTCCCTCTAATTAGAAATTGCCTCTTCCTGACCATTAATTTGCAGGGACCCCTTTTCATCTCCAGGTATCTCCTGCAAGGTTCTGACTGCCCCACTCTAAGGTCTTGGCCTGCAAGTTCACTAAGAAGCCATGTGGTCTTCAGCTGAGTGTAAAGGCCTTGCAGACTGTACCATATCTTCTAGTATGACATGTGTGACCTTGAATAAGTCATCTCATATGAATGTCCCTTGCTTTTTCATTCATTGCACAAAAGGGTTGATCATGACAGTTATGTTAGAATGAAATGCGTGCATTCTGACAGAGTCCTTACAAGAGATCTAAAGCACAGTTCACATCAGGTCCTGTTAATGGTTATTGAACCATTCCTGACTGCTCCTCAACATCCCTGCTGGGAACTCATCCCATTCACCAAGAGGTGCTGTCCATTCATTTCTCCCATAAACAGATCTTTAGCATCCAAAGTGTGCCAGGCATTGTTTTAAACAGTCAGAGGCACAGATCAGATAGCGCACAGACCATCAAGGATCCCACAGCTGGAAAGTGCAGCATTTCTAAAACTATTCTGAGAAATATAGAGGGCTGGAAGTCCCTCTGTCTTCCCCCAAAAGTCTTTGCACCTGATGATGCTTTGCCATCCACTCAGTACATGTCATTAATATTAGCCAATTTTTCATTACTATACCAGTTGCATGAGATAATCAACTTTAAAAGAGAACTGGAGTTATTCTGGGCTCCTGGTTTTAGAAATTTCACTCCATGATAGGTTGGTCCATGTTGTGGCACATCATGGCAGGAGAGTGGCAGAGCAAAGCCACTCATTTCGTGGACCAAATGTAAGAGAAGAGGAAGGGGCTCAGGTTCAACTATCCTCTTAGAGGGCTCCTCCAAAGACTTGAAAACTCCCACTAGGCTTCACCTCTTAAAGGCTCCAATAGTGCCCAGCGGCTGGAGACCAAAGCTTTAACACATGGGCTAGAGGGAGTGGTTCAGATCCAAACTGTGGCAGTATTTGTTCTACTTAGCATTTTATTGAGTGCTCACTTCAAAGGTGAGCAAGACAAAGATTAAAATTTTATCTCCTGCTGTAGGAAACACATTGTGCTTCCCTTTTAGAAGCAAGCTAGTGCCCAGGTCTTTGATGGTTCCTACACCTTTAATGAAATATTACAGCTTAAAAATGCACAGGGGATAACTTAACAATTAAATAAAATATTTCAAAAGCCTGTGAATCCTTTCTTTTGCACCATCCAGTAATAACCATTAATCAAATATGCTCTTTATGATTTCCATGGGTGTTTTTGTAAACATTTATTACACAAAGGCGTATTTATAGACAATGCATACATACTGTAATACTGTACACATGGTTTCCAACATTACAAAAAACATTCCACATTGTATATCTCTCACAGATTGCTTTTTTAAGGAAAGCATTTTATTAAGAAAAATTCAAATGTAAGTAAACAGAATAATACAGTAATATAAGGAATTCCTAGGCACCTATCAAATAGCCCCAACATTTGTGAGCATTCATTCTTGATTTATCTACTACCAACACCACACCTACCTCTCATTCAGTAATTATAGTTTACAATTCTATATTTAAATAGATATTGCAAACATTTAAATACATTAATCTCAATAAGATGGGTATTTTTAGTAGATAATCGTACGTTCCCAGCCATGCGAAGAAATAGGACATTCACCACTCCAAAAATTATCTCTTCCGACAAATATTCTCCTCCCCTTTCCCAAATGGAGTTCTTGAATAACATTGTTTGGGCCACTTCATCTCAGATTACATTTTCATCTTCCATAACTTCAGATAAGTATAATCATGCAGTACATAGCTATTTGTGTCACCTTTAGGGGATGCAGATCAGTGTCCTAATTTAGATTCACCACTATTATTCCAGGTATCAATAGACAGTATCTCTCTACAGGTAAGTGATACTATGTTGTATCAACAGCATAGCCTCACTTATTCATCTGAGCTGATCCCAGTTCTTGACTATTGTGAGTAAAGTTGCTATGAACATTTTTATTCAGTACTTACTGTGTCCATTTTTTGTACCATTCCTAAATAAAGGAGCATGATTTTTAGATTTAAAGGTAGGAGTAGTTTAACATTATATGAAATTTACTAGGAGCGGTGTCACCTTGCACAAACCGCATTTTTTTGTGCGTTGAGTTCTCGTTTTACCACGGAGTTGGAAGAGTTCCCTAAGTGCTCTGAATAAAAGTCCTTTGTCAGAAACATTTTGAAAATATTTTTTCCATGTCTGTCTATTTTTTTATAAGGATGTCTTTTTTTTTTTTTTTTTTTGGCTAGAGATTTTACTTGTTTTGATTTTGATGAAATCTAATTTATCATCTTTTAATTTTCTCAATGTTTTCTAAATGCTGTCTTAGAAATCTTTATATGTTTTGTGAAGAAATCTTTCTCCTATTTTCTTCTATAAGCTTTATAATTTTCATTTTCTACATTTACAAATAAGGTCCACATCTAATTAAATAGATGAGGTCAGGAATTGGGCCCATTTTCTCTCCAGAAAGATAGGCTTCTACCTGAGCATAAGTTGTTGAAAAGACTCTCTTTTGAACAACTTTGCTATTCTTATCAATAATTAATTTTTTATCGACATGTGCAACTATTTACATGCTCTCTTATCTGCTACCTTGATTGACAAGTATACTATTATGCCAGTATCAAACTGTCTTCATTACTGTAGCTTTACATTAAGTCTTGAAGTCAAGTAGTTAGAATTCTTCTTTTTCAAGAATGTTTGGGCTATTCTAGGTTATTTGCATTTTCATATAAATTTTAAAATTATCTATTTCTATTTTTAAAAAGTCTTTTGCAATTCTTATTTGAATTATGTTGAATTATGGATCACTGTAAAATTTAACATTTGTATAATATTGAATTTTGCAACACACAAATATACGTTTATTTATTTAGGACTTTTTTCTCAGCAAAATCTTAGCTTCCAAGACAGAGGATTTACATGTATTTTGTTAAATTTATCACTAAGTCAGGCAACCAACAATGTGGGAAAAAATCTTTACCAGCTGTTCCTCAGATAAAGGGCTATTATCTAGAATATATAAAGAGCTGAAAAAAATCAGCCCACCCAAATTTAATGACCCAATTCAAAAATGGGCATCTGAAATGAACAGATATTTTTCAGAGGAAGAAGTAAGAGCAGCTAAGAAGCATATGAAGAAATGCTCA